>JADDOH010000935.1:0-47514 GCA_016648135.1 Agrypnia vestita | reverse complement strand
CCGAAAATGTAATTTATTAAATGTACAGAAAGTCGACGTGTGTGGCCCGCGGGGGCATAGAAAGACATTCGCCTTACGCGATAAAGGTTCGACCGTGTCGCCGATAGACTCCGAAGTTGCCAGTACGGTCGGTAAATCGGGACCGGTGCGAAATCTGCGCCTGTACGGCGCCCGCGGTATGTGCGCCTCCGAACCGCGGTCGCGTCTAGGGCAGATAACTTTAAAAGCCAGCGGACTTGCCCAACATCCGTTGAGTGTGAACACTTTGCGTAATTTGGATTTGCGGCCCCGACGGTTTAGCCGAGAAACCGGGGAAATCAAGCGCACTGTGATTATAACAAAAGTGTTATAAAATTATTATGGGGCATAGATTATGCCATTTGTGAAGTGTCGCGAGTTTGAGAGATAGCGGGTGCAGATAACGGCGTTTTATCGAGCACAGCACAAGGATGGATGAAAACCGGGGGCGTGCCAGGCCGCCCGACCATCGCCGCAACCGTGTCTTCCAGTATAGCTGAGCGGCCCAGTGGGAGGCCCGCGAGATGCACTCTTAGGACACACATATTGAAATTGATTGGCCGGAAGTGACCCCCGCGTGCGGGTCAGTGCAGTGGGTACCCGAGCGACCATACATGATGGAAGCCACCACTGTATAGCTTGCCGGCAGCCAACGGGCGACAGGTCTTCTGTGGAAAAGGAAGACATGCCCTTGCAGCCGAATTTCGGTTTTTTAATATTTTTTTGTGATAAAAAATATATATGGCCAAGGATCGGTTCAGCTCGGATACCGACATTGGAGTTTTCGCACTTTGCGGATTTTGTAGAGGCGCCCAGATTGCGGAGGCTAGTTACACCCATGTCTACCACGGCCAAGAGTTGGTTTATTTGGGAAACCGGCATTGGATTCTTCGTACTTCATGGATTTTTTTGCCCCGAAATACTGGAAAAAATTCGGGTTATTTTCATGCAGAAAAAAAATTGAGAGGCGTCTGTTTTTGAATGACGTCACCTAGGTACTACGCCGCGATGGGACGTACCATTGCAAATTGAGATTGGATTTCTAAGGATCGAGAAACCTTAGATATCATCGCGCTACATAGGCGCACTTTGAGACCGGACAAGACCACAAGATGTGTGGTGAAAACCAACTGGAGCCCGCGTGGGATAAATTTATTTTAATTTGTGCAATCTGCCAGTTGTGCGGAACCGCAATAAATTTATCAATCTGCCCGAGCGAGAGGCGGATAGACGGCCGACAAGATGCCAACTACTGGGCGCTAAAAGGCGCATATTCGAGCCGGTGAGATTCATGGCTGATACGATGATCCGGTCGAAATATTATTTGCGAGCAGTTGGCGGTCAAGATCGGTTTGGGGCCAGTAAACGAGGCCAGAACACGCCGAGAAGCGGCATTTTGGCATAAATTGTGTGCAGATAAATGCACGATGGCTCGAGAGAGCATACTAAGCCGCCGACGCAAAGTGTTACTGCACATTTTCTGCGGTGCCTAGGGACAGGCACGTTGCGCGGTGGCTTACATTGGAAAAAATAGAACCACAGTACGGTGGTTATTATAACAGCGAAGATTGAAATAGCCCCCCTGAAGCCGTTTAATGGACCGCTGTGGACCGCGAGAAATTTAATCGCCGCGAGCGTGACGGCGAACATTGAGCCCGAACATACGCGCCATATGGAGCGCGCGGTGTTCGGGACCGTCACAACAACGATGATGTATTGGTGGTGTGTGCTGACGCGGCTGAACCCGGCCGAAACTGGTACGCGGGATGTCGAGCCGCCGGACTTGACACCTACCGGGCGCTGGTTTACCCGGCCGCCATTTTGACGGGACAATTAAGAAGTATGACCGCGAGAAAAGCGGCCGCCGCAACCCTGAGCAGGGGCAATTGCAACTACGACCGGCGTTTATTACGCAATACAACGACGGAGCATTTACGGATTTCAGGCGTTTTTGACATTTTGAAACTATTGCGCGCGACCGCTTCGCTGCGGCGCTTTATTGAAAATTGCCGACGCGGCAGAGACCGCGCTCGCCGAGCAGATTTGACCGCGGATGAGCGGTGCGCTGCCGAAAGATCGTGGGTATTGCAAGCACAAGTGGAGTCTTTTGGACCGGAGTTCAGCATACTTCGGCGGGGGGCCCCCCTCCCGCGCACGAGCCGTTTGTACGTGGTGACCCCGCGACTGGACGAGGACGGAATAATCACAATGGATTCCCGATTGTCAGCTACAACAGTCGCCGATATACCACCAGGCTTGAAGAAACCGATCGTGTTGGATGGCGGACACCCCAACAAGTGACCATAGGCCGGCGCAGAGAAAAAAGCTATGGCGCGTTATTCACATGTATGACAACGCGGGCCGTTCACCTAGAACTGGTAGATCCTCTGACGGCCGACTCGGCCATAATGGCCCTACGACGACTCGCCGCCCGCCACAGACACCCGCGGTATTTGTATTCCGACAACGGAACAAATTTCAGGAGCGCGCCCCGCGCCCGGAGACTCTGATGACGATGTTCGCCGAGGCCGAGAACGTGGTGAACAGCCGCCCGCTGACTCACGTTTCGGTAGATCCACGAGACGATTTCCCGCTCACGCCGAACCACCTACTACTGGGCGCGGCCGGGCGACATTCTCATCTCGCCACGTATGGACCTCTGGATGAGCAGGTCTGCCTCAAGAAGCAGTGGCAGTTCGCCCAGCAGCTTGCAGACATGTTTTGGCGCCGGTGGATCCGGGAATACCTCCCGACTCTCTCCCAACGACGGAAGTGGCAGGAGCCGGCCCCTCCGCTTCGGGAGGGGGCCGCCGCCATCATTGCTGACCCCGCCCTTCCTCGGAACAGCTGGCCGCGAGGAGTCATCGTGGAGGCGGTTCCCGCCGCCGACGGCCAGGTCCGCACGGTGCGACTTCGGACCGCCTCCGGGGACTACGTGCGACCCGCTACCAGAGTCATCACCCTGCCGACGCAGCAGGCGTCGGAGACCACACACGCGTAGATGTCATCACCCGGCCTTCGAGAATCGTGTGCTACCTTCGAGTGCGGCAAAGCCACACGGGGGTGGTGTTTCGCACACGATCAATCCAGCGGCATAAAATTGAATTTTTTAACTTTAATAAAAATAACTATATATGGCCGTGTGTGTGTATGTGTAATTGTTACCATAAGTTTTATTTTTTGAACATTTATGTATTTAGTTTATAATATTTCTTATACTCGCGTCGAGGCCTCGACAACTTGAATAGTTTTAAGAATTTTTTGTAATTTTATTCTATATGTAATTTGTAATTTTTTGTTGTAAATAAAATGAGTGGAATTAGCGGTCTTATTACTGACGAATCCTGACTGGAGATATAAGGTTTTGTGCATTATTAGGACATCCGCGAGATTCGTAAATAAACGTATCTCACTGTGGAGGATGACGGCCGATCTCGCGGATTAAATTAAATAGCAAAAATATGTTTTTTGCCAGTTTTCAGATAACTGCGCAGCAGATTTGAAAGGCCGTTAAAATGGTCAGGCAGGCCGACGTTTGAACGCGACAAGCCGGCGCCTGGCGGGGATCAGGCAGGCCGACGTTTGAACGCGACAAGCCGGCGCCTGGCGGGGGCCGCTGGTTTATGGACCAGACGTACGCGGCGCGTGGAAAGTTTGCAACGCCGTAAAATCAGAAAGTTCACGAGATGAACTCAGAAAAAGTGCACAAAACCTGGCATGTCATTTCCTGTCAGAATTCGTTATAAAATAAAGAATCGGATTAGTTTGGAAGGAGATACATCGAGAGATAGGAATCGGCCTTTTTTGAGGCGATTTATGAACGCCGACACATCCGGACACATTGGTACTAATTAAATTCACATGCGGATGTGCCAGGCGTTCAATTTACATATGTACACCTCCCCGTTCGGGAGATAATTTGGCTAGGCGGGCAAAATAGTCCGTCTAGAGGATGCTGCGCTGACCACCATCCGCCACTGGGTATTCTCGAGATGTCTCTCCCCTCCCTTACTAATCCCATTCTGACCGTTGATTTCCCGCTGTGTCTAGATTTTAAGTATAAATAAAGGAAGATTCCGCAGACTCGGCATCCTCAGTTCGCCGATATTACTTTTACCTTGTTACGCTGCCGGTCCGCGGAATCGTTTTTTGCTAAATAAAGTGTCTTTTATTTTTAATTTAAATTCCCGAAAAAGTGTTTTTTGTTGTTGCTTTCGAATTTACCTTTGTGTTTAAAATATTATAAATTTATACTGAATTTCTCCCACCGTAACACGGAGACCCACCCTATATATAGCTATTTTTAAATTCGGTTTTTTAGCCGCTCGGGTTTTAAAATATTTTGGGAATTTATTAATAGTTATTTCGAACTTGGTATGGCCTTGTGCGTACCAATAACAATATTGCTATTTTGGTTTTTATAACCCGTAGATTTTTGACAGTGTACCTTATTCGGTAATTATTTCCAAGCGTTCACTTGGATGACTATTTTCGAAAGAATACTAAGTATTTATAAGTTAAGTTATTCATTGTTCTACATGGTGAGAGTTTCGTTATTCGTTGTTTATTGTTTTTCGTACCGACAGATTCAATAACAAGATTTGAGGGAAGAATTTCATTAACCTACGTGCATCCTTAAGTACTTAAAATAATATAATTTAAAAAAATATACACATATCATTACCAGCGGTGAAATCTTACCATGCCTTGTTATGGGAATTAATAATTTTCGACGGTACATGGATCTAGAATAGTTCTATATATATGAAATATATGAAATACGGCAGAAAAATATGTATATATTACAACATTAAAAAAATGATAACGGTGGAAATGGTGAACGTTGCATTGTGTAAAGTGGTCACTTAAGTCAGCTTATATATGTCATAAGCCCCGTGTCCATCCAATAAGCACTATTCTGTGAGACTTTTATAATTTATCTTTCTTAATTGATAATAATAACGGTTTGATGAAAAATAACTCTTGCGATGTATTTTTTATTTTTATTGCACTAACATAATTATTTGGCATCACGGTAATAAACTAGCCTAGTAAACAAGCAGGTGGGGGTTTAAGCCTCGCCTTGAATCTTTAGATTATCCTTAGATCAGATTATTCTAGTTTAAAAAAAGTACGGATATGAATGTTAATAGTAGTCAGTGTACGCATGTCCATTGTTGTTTATCAATATCAGTAAGAATATTACTTATTTATTGATTTTTGCACAAGCATTTTTATTTTTAAGTTGTAAAAGAAATTATTTATTACGAATTAACCTAAGACAAAACAATTATTAAAAATCTTCAGCTCTGCGATGCAAGCTGTTGTGAGTCCGGCCTAAGAGAATAGTGTGTGGTTCACAGTAGGTGTGCGCTAATGGTCCGCGGGCCCAAATAAAAGTCTAAATCGATTTTTATTAATCTGGGTCCCTTTATCTGCGGCCCAGATCAACCGGTCTAATCGAAAATCCAAATAGCGCCCCCTTATCTCTGCATCGCGCAGCATCCCAATAAATACTGGACCTGCGGGACCTAACATTTCGGCGCGACGCACTCGAGGGTTTAAATAATTGATTGATTTTGATTTTTCTGTGTTGTTTCAATCAAAAACTGTAGGTAAATAATTTATAATTTAATAATATAAAGTATGTTAAAAATTCGGAGTTTTTGTCTTCTTCAAATTCCCTCTGCGGCACCATTTTATAAATAAAATAATTAACACTTTGTCTGAACCACATTTGAATTTTTTTTTAAAAATTAATATGTTTCGGGAGCGATGCTTCTTTCTTCAGGACTTAGATTGTTCTAACATCGGTTCTAAAATTAATTTTCAAAGTATTAGAATTATCACATAACGTTGAACTATCATTTCAGTAACTTACATCGATTACGAAAAATTCATCCTCTTTAATACAAGTCAAATAAAATAATAAAAACCTTCGAATTCCAATTGGAAAAAATCCTAATTGGAATTTCTGCAGGATTTTCATCATTTTATTTAACTTGTATTAAAATGAATGAATTTTTCGTAATCGATATAAGTTATTGAAATGATTGTTCAACGTTTTGTAAAAAAATAAGTCAAATATTGGAAAAAAATGCAAACTTTGATATTGCATAGCTCCATTGATATCATGGCATGAGATCATGGCTGCTTGAACATTTTTGAATGATAATCAAGACAGGAATATAGTCCTTCGAGGTTCTTAATGCTTTCTAAATAACCCTGTATATGCTTGCATGTATGAACTCGAATATGCACGTTCATTGATTAGCGGTTGGCAATAACACCCTTTTTACGCGGTGACACGCCAGTAAATTAATAAAATAATATTAGTTAATCATAATATAATTTATTACTAACTAAGTAATGACATACAAAATATAACAAAGACGTCCAAAATTGAGAAAATCTCATACAAGTAATACGTATGACCTCCCCAGGAATCAAAATAAAATATAAGAAAATTACAAATTCAACAGAATAGAGCAATGAAGATACAGAGAAATAGATAAATATTACATAATTAAAAAGATGCCCTCAAATTTAAATTGGATTTATATGAAACAAGGACTTGAATAAAAACAATAATTATAATTCATAGAAATAAACTTTGTTTAAAACACTTTTTCAAAAAAGTTTATTTCTTTAAATTATAATGTCACCACAAAATAATTTTGCTGTATTTGAAGAAGAAAAAACAATAATATTCATTCACAAAATATTAAACGATAAAATGCCTAAATAGTTTTAAAATAAGATCAAATATAACACAGAGATACATAGACATAATACAAGAAACGCAAACAAAATAAGTATCCCAAATAGAAAAAGACAAAGACAAGGGAATAAATTAGTAAAATAGCCTGCCAGAAGGCGTGAGGACGTTGAGCAGGATCGACAAGTTCAAGCAAGAATGTAAACGGCACATAACCATGAAAAATTTATGAAGAGAAATGTTATTTAATAGGTGTACATATATGTGTAAATAAGGATTATAATATTAGGTAATGTTTATTTAGTTAACGATTTTGTATCACTAACTAAATAAAGATATGTATATTAAAAAAAAAAACAGACCCAGGTATGAAAATCCAATGACATGCCCACTAGACTATCAGGACCGCCGTTTATAAGTATAGATACATTTCATGCTCTTTTACAATTCAGATGGACCACAGAAAAAAATTATACTTGTCTTAATTTTACGAGAGTTAAAAATTAATGACGTCTAACGGAAGTACAGTTTACGGGGCTGCGACACGCGAATCTCTTCTCAGCTGAATGTTCCCAGCATCTCTGGTACGCGGTATCTTCGCCCGTCGCTCGCGCTCGAGGGGTTAACCCGCTAATACGGTCGGTGGGAAGAGAAATAAAAACAGCCTCAACTTGTACATCGCCGCCGACCTTTATTTTGTGCAGCCTTGGCGTAAAAAATGCAAGAATGCGAACGTTCCGATAGATGAATCATTTGGGCACCATCCGCGCTGGAATTCAGATGCCCGCATTGCTGAGCCAATTCTAACCTCACGGGGGCCGATGGTATATTACGACCAGTAATTAATATCCTGGATTATTTTAATAATTAAAAAAAATGAACATTTGACAAACAATATTTTGCTTACATAATTAGATGATATTGTCATGAGATACTAAATTAAGAAGAAACACACATAATAGAGCAATGGCACGAAAACAATAAGGAAATTTAATAATGAAATAACTATGAAAACATATATAATAGATTCATAAATATTAATTATATTCTGTGAATCAATGTGGATAATGTGAGGTTATATTTTCATTCATAATTTTTATTATAAAACTAGCTACAACCCGTCAAAAATGACGGAACATCGGTTCGCGTCTTTGCTAAGTAGTAAATATTTATAGTATCTTTTTGTCGGTCCACGGAAAAGCGGCGTTAGTGTCTTGCGTAAAGCGGGTTCAGGATTGCTGGCCCGGGGTTCAAGTCACATCTCCGGCTGTTTTTTTTTTTTACCCGTGAATTCAAACGAAATTACACGAAGTTACAGACAGACGGACGGACAGATGGACAGACAATGAAATTATTAAGTTAGAATCTTTAAAAATACGACTCCATTAAAACGCATATAATTGGTCGTGACGTATAAAGTCGCGTGTTTGGTTGGTGTGATCATAAATTTGTGACGCACGTATTCGTGACTGGTGAAATAAAGTGTTTTGTCGGGAATTTAAAATGTTGAATTTCAAAATCATTTTTATGATCTTAATATATACAAAAATTTTTTTTTTCGTTGACGTATTTTCTAGACCAAAGTAAAGATTATTCTATTAAAAAAAGCGAAATATTCCTATTAGAAATAACTGTAAGTCAGTCGAAAGCGCGGGAATATTCGAGAATTAAATAAAATTTTCAAAAAAATATAAACAAATGACGCCGTATCTGCGGTCTTATAAATAGTCTAATTTTGACAGCCTTCTTCTAGTGCCCTATCCGTTCAAAGGACATCGGCTATCGTTTTCATTGGACATCACTTTCTTTACAATTAAAATTATGCCAAATGATAAAAATACACTTCGTATTCTTCCAGTGCTTATCCAGTCATCGAACGTCACATTATATAGCTGGCAACAGGTCAAAGGAGTTGGTCCATGGATTTCCAGAACCGTTCCCTCCGACTCTTCAGCCAGGATGTCCTTCGTCTTCCAGTATCTCTTCTTTGCCTTCAATGATAAGATGCAGAATCTGGTTGATTGAATATGTATGTCTTAAGCGTAATTATTTCGCATTGGGAATTGGGATTGCCTTTTGTAATCCGATCAATCCGTCTGTAGTTCCAAATCTCAATTGAAGACTCCTCGGGAAAAACAATGAATGTCACATTTTTTGTGAAACTGACATTTTAATGCCATCTGTTGACTTTTTAGGGTATCATTTCATATAATAAATTAGAATTGGGTAAAACCATTGTGGTCCGCTGTAATATTTAAATTTATATCTGTTTATCCATCGCAAGAAACAGGAATATCCGCCCGCCGAACGTCAAAAAACGTCCTTGTTATTTTGACAGTACATACATTTAATATACGTACATACATAGAATATGTTTATATACTAATAAGTTGATTCAATATTTATATAAAAAGAGCATAAGTGAAAGAAATATGGACTTTGAAACTACAAAAAATTGTTTTTCTCTAAATAAACATTTCTTGACATTTATTCATTTTCCCGAGGGGTCTTCAATTGTTTTACATCATTTTAGCATTGTTTCAGTGAGTAACCATGATTTCATTCCATATAAAAGTACACAGAACACAAAGCATTATACCATTCTCATTAAAACGCATGATTTCTTGAAATTATAACAGCGTTCTATCCCGAAATGCAATTAAATTATGTATTTTAACATCAATCCTCATTAGAACGTCATCACTTTTTGGAATTATAACAAAGTTTTATCCCGAAATCCAATTAAATTGTATATTTTAACATACATCCTCATTAAAACGTCATCATTTCTTGGAATTATAACAGCGTTTTATACCGAAATCCAATTATATATATATATTATATAATCCAATTAAATATATATTAAATACATATCCAGATACAGGAATTTATTAACTCACTATATTTATTTGGTAAAATCTGATATACACATATAAAATCAATATATATAAAATATTCAGCACACTTGAAATTGGTAAATAAAGTGTCAATTATTTTTGAAATGGTGATATGGGACAAACTGTCAAAATCATTGTCACGGGAGTATAACAGTAACTGCGCATTGTCGAAGTTTCTCGAACGGTTCCCACAAATCTGAACCATTCTCATTACTCACTAGAAATATGGATAAATTACTGGAAATGCGGAGAAACTAGTCGAACAGTCTAGAACATTCGACAAACAAACAAATTTTGTAAGAAAGTGCGAGCGGACGCGCGCGCGAGAGAGTTTTGACAGCGCGATAGCGACATAGAAGTCGACAATAGAAAAGCGGAACCGTGCGACGCCTCAGTGTGGACAGAGTGATAACGACAGCGAAAGAGCGAATTATAATCGGTCACTGAAGGAGTGACTAAGTGCCTACTTGCGAGCGGAATATTCTCTATAGTGACGTGAATTAGTGCGAATCGGTGTGGAATATTAATTTTAGTGACAAAGAGTGTGAATTAAATTTGTGTCCAGTGACTTTGACAGTTATTATATAAACATAACATGCGTATTGTCATTCAAATTAATCAGTCGTATTTAAAAAAATATTAAAGTACCTACATACGCGTGGCCAATGTATATTGTTTTAATATTAGGGGATGGAATATTTATATAGATAAAATATATAATATAATATTAATAGATTAGATAATATTATATCGATCAACAGTGTTTTATGGTTGGAATTATGATAAATACTATTTACTGTAAAGTTCAAAGCCAAGTAACTGATATAAAAATTATATTCTGGTGTATAAATGAATAATAAAAACCCACATTTTCGTAGAAACGTCGAAAATATGAATTATTATTGAAGGGATTTTTCAAAAGTCGCGATGAATTGGTTGGATTAGGTTTTGTTACTCCCTTTCTTTTAACTCGTAGCTTCTGCTTGTCTGCCGAAAAAACTTTGGATCGATTTTTAACCCTTTTCCCGTGATCCAATCGAGCTGAAACTTTGCAGGCAGACTCGTGGCGATGATAAAAATGATCTAAAAAATTTTTGATCAATTTTTTAAAAATTATTACAGTATAATTTTGGAATTTTCGATATTTTAACAATTTAGATATTGTTTAATTTTCGAGCCCGACGCGTGGAGTAGGCGCGAAACCCGTTTCAATGAGAAAGGGAGTATAATAAAAACTATTTTTTTATGGGTTAGTTTTTTGTTGTTTTATTTTAACGCTTCACCATTCCACGAGGCTCAATAAAATTGCACGAGCGAAAAACATCACAAAAACAGCCAAGCTTGAGAAAATTATATATTTTACAAACGCATATGTTATCATATATTTTATAAATATAGACCCTGAAATGCCTCAATAAAGCGAAAATACAAAATTATTATTGTATCAGATCAAATTTCTATCACGTTTAGTGGTAATTAGATTACTCTGTGCTTTTATAATAGTACGTTCCTGTTGATTCATATGAGAGAACTGTAATGTAATTAATTGATATAAACTACAAATTATACATTTTAGTTTTTATTTTCACGTCTGGCTTATAATACCTCGGAAGCATAGTGGCTTTTTGTTAAGCTACAACAGGCCATGGGGCCCAATTCCTGTAGCGAAACACGTCACAAAAACACTCCAAGCTTGGGTTAATCACAGATTATTGTGATATCGCCGGAAATCAAACCCGGAACCCTCGGTGTGAGAAGCCAGTGTCATGCCCACTGGGCTAAGGGGGCGTAATGAGCGTCACGAAGAACGTTTTATATGAAAAGAATCCGTGAAATGTAACTGTATCGGACTGAAGGAAGTTTCGCAAACAATTGGAAATGATCCCACCGAAATCTCCCACACTCTGAGGTGACGTAATTGTTTAATTAGTGCATTTTTATTTATTGATCTCATAACAGCAGCCGAGATCAAGATGGGCTCGGTGTAATCAGTGACGTCCCGAACTAAAGTTCCCTTAAGTAAATTTTAAATTTTTGTATCATTAATATTTTTTTTTGATATAAATAAATTCATTAGAAAAATGAACTCACCCCAGTCGCGTGCTGCGAAAACATTGAAGAATTGACTTTTACGTTAGTGTATATTTTGGATAAAAATAAATTAATATTTATCCGACATACATTAAAACATGGATAATATGATAATATCGTATTAGGAGATATATGTTTTATTTCGATTCTTTTTCAAAATTTATGTTTACGCAAAAGTCATGCTTCAATGTTCCCATTGCACGCCCTGAACTCACCCTAATTTGGTTTTAGTGTAGGTATGTACATATGTATAAGCATCATCGAAAATTTCATCATGTTGAAATTTTACAAGAATATTAATTATTATCTATTGGATTTTTGTCCCCAGAGGGATCGTCATTTATCAAGATATATTATATATAAATTTCTTAAAAAGTCGCAGCTATTTATATGAGAAATAGGTATATCTTTGAATGTTTATAGGACTCAGGACCTATCATAAGGCTGGCTGTGAGTAAGTGATCACTTTATACAATGTAACGTTCGCCGATTCCATGTATGATTGACTACCACATTTATCAAATTTTTGGTATTGGTAAGTACCTATATATGTATGTTATTTATATACCACGTTTCACTTTGACTTACGCTTATGCCATCCATAGTTGAAACTTGTCATCTCCTAACCACCATGTAGATGTTACCACGGATAATGAGATATTTTTGACTACAGTATATTGCAACTATTCTTTTCAATTCCTTTTATGATCATTTAAGTCGCAAGCTCTGTAAACACTTATTTTCCATATAAATAGTTTCGTCTCTGTGATATATCTATAATATATCATCATGTATATTTAGTATAGTGTTGTTTCATGACCCAGTTCATTTCATCTGGGAAAAAATGCAATACCGCCGCCCTTTGCCGAATTTTCACAAAATAATTGTATGGGCCTTACTCATTAATATTTTAAACACATTTTTTTGGATTGTTTTCGCAGGATTTTGAATCCGTAAAATGCCCTTTCAATATTCTTTTCCGTTTTTTTATAAGATAAGGTCATTCTTATATCAGTTGTAAATCGATTTTTATATTTCGCCCTTAATTTGTCGCCCTTAGGCATTGACTTACTATGCTCACACCACGACCCTGGGTGTAATATTGCAGATGTGTCAGTTTTGTTGACGTCTTCGTAGAATCTCATTTCACAATTCAACAATGCGATATCGATGCACGAAGCATTCTTTCATCATTTCATCGAAAAAAATGAATAGTTAATCTTTGCCGATCACGATTCTTAGAGATACATTCAGCATGGCGCGTACAATGCGTTTTGTGTCTTTTAATTTTATTTATTAATAACAACATTTTCATAACAATCGCAAGCATGCTATGCTATATTGTATACTAGCCGTCAGTTAAGGCTGTGAGAACAGCGCTATCTAGAGTAGCGTAGCGTACTGATAACTCTAGTGATGGACATTATAATAGAGAATTGTTTTTTTTTTGCTTCCAACTCCTCATATTATTTGAGCCATCGTAGAGAATTATACTTTTCTGTACCTCATCAATATTTGTGCAATCTGGTTGCGTTAGTGACGGACATTGTTACACAGAGAATGATAATTTTGATCGATGATTAGTGCCGATGACGTGCGATATAGTAATGGACGCACTTGTGAAATATTTAAATAAAAATCTAAATATTAAAAAAAAATCTAACCCAGAGAATTTTATTAAAAAAGCATAATCACCCAATTCAAAAATAAAATGTAGTCTCCTAGGACGGTTTAACCTCTTAAACCGTTCATGGTTTTTGGCCACTTCGGGGAGTCGTCTCATTCTCCGGCCGACTAATCGAGATAGTGATCTGGACCCGTGAAGCTGTAGATCCGTATTATTATTGACTGTAGCGGGGTCCCGCCCGGCCGCAATGCTGCCACAAGCCGCTACCGGGTGGCCGAGGCACAAAGGGGATGTTTCAACACTTTCAATTTTACACAGCCTGTAGAGACGGGTTCTGGTGGCGTCATTTTAATGCTGATTAGGATAATAAAATAATTATTATTTTAAATATCTCAAGGTACTGGGAGGCGACTTGCAAAGAAGAAAACTACAAGTAGAAAATGTCATTGGATTATCGTTGGTGTGGCCGAAATGTCATTGGTTCAAAAAATCATAATCAAAAACTACATGAAATGAGCACTTAACCTCATTAATAACCCAACGAAACTAAATGAAAGAACTCATTTTATGCTGTGAAACAAGTAACAATTGACAACTTGAGAACTCAACAAATCCATTTCTTCAATGTGAGGGGAATCTCCGATAATAAAGTTCGTAGGTGTGTTCGGATACATGGTGCACAGCCAAACCATAATTTGCATTGCGTTCAGTCATAAATAGTTTGTTTTTAATATTCGTGATGATATTCGGTGAATACGAATATTCGTGTTCGTTGCATCACTAATTATTACCTGTTCATTACTTTAAAACATTTCATTGTGTCCACATTCAAAAATCTCTAAATACTACCACCTTTGATCGGTAATCAAATAAACACGTAGCTCATTCTCACTTTTCGTCAAAAATCTTACGACCTCAAGGATCATCCATTATCACCCACCCTTAAAATCATAATACTGCCCATATTCATTTTTTGACATTGATGTGTATAATTAATTTTTCACTCACAAAATACCCTTTTTCTCCTTCAGAGGATGGACCGTTATTAGTTAAATTAGAAAACTTAACATTTGATTGAAATAAAAGATTTTTTCATCTCCTGAAAAACAACATTTTCTTTTCAACAACAAACGTTCTTTTGTTATAACAGCGATATTGTTCAGTTTGAAGACTTAATAATTAACAAGAATGTTTAAAAATACATGTATATATAGTTAAGGCGAAAATCGTTGATATGAAAGCAAAGATGAAAGTCTTATAATGCGACTACTAGAAAATCTTCATTTAAAATTATGTTCATTCATATAATTTTTAGTATTGTCCTTCTAATGCTCATCGCAAAGGTCATCTTATCATTCCATTTAGTACTGAGTTTATAGTATTTGACATTTACATTCATAATCGAGGATATGTCGTAAAATTTGTTTATTAAAATTTATAATAAACTTTGTTTACTTTTTACATCATTTCCTTAGTCAAATGACAGTTTCCAAAACCGGTTGGATAAATATATAGACTCAAACAGTTTTATAAAAAATGTTTATTATTGATTAAAATGCATATCTAATCGTAATATACTCCGTTATAATAAAATTAATGAGTTAATTACAGCGTAACAAAATTTAATGTCCACCACCTGGTCCACCATATAAATATACGAATTATAATATAAATATTACATACAAAATAATACATATGAAACAGAGCTAAAGAAGAAGAATATATTATTAAATATACATAAATATGTTTTCAAAAGCTTTCTTTGCATCAAATATTAGGAAAAAACATGGAACAATTGCGGTTGATAAATTCTTTCTACGATCCCCGATGAGAACGAGGCTTGATCCCTACCCCCTCTTAGTTCGTTATGTCTCGACCAATTACCGGTTTCATATATCACGTGGTCTGATCAGCAGATAGAGCATACACAAAACAGCATCAATTTAAGATAACTGCAGCGGCGCGTCCACACTAAATTGGCGTTGCACGTGATCTGATTACCTATTTCATACTATTATTTTGAAGAAGGCGTGTGTTCATATGTACATGAACACTACATGATAAATAAACATTGCACAATAGTAAAGTGTGTCGTGTATAATAAACGATAACAATATATGTGTACATACTGTCTCAACAACTATATGAACAATGTCATGAAAAAGTCAGTGTTACGCAACAAAGAAACAACAAAGACACCATCAAAATTTCTAGAACGAGTGGCTAGATTATGAATTACAAAATGATTTAAAAAAAAGAAAAGTATAATTGAAAAACTGAAGGTGAATTATAATAGTGTAGCTAGTAGAAAGACTGATTGATTTACAAAACGAAATATTATTAATTAGTTGATTTCTTAAATAATGTGTTGTATTTTTAATAGTGTCGTTAATCATGTCAAATACTTATCGCGTAAAGATCGATCAAATCGCAAGGTGTCAGTATTAATATAATAAAGTTATTATTAATATAACACTAAGATACAAAAAAAACTATAAAGAACGATACCTGCGTTAAAACCATTGCCAAAATTTTGATGCATTTTGCATGTGCAAAGTGATGCTAATATGAATATTCTATCAATAATCAATGTATATTTAATACCCATACATATTGCAAAAGAATTTTGGTTGGTCATTTTAAATTGAATTCATAATTAACTTTATACTAAAGGCGAAAGATATATTTAAAATGAATTAATGAGATTTTTCCAAGTGGTCTGTCATAGATTTGCCATAATATTAATTCAATTGAAGTAAATAAAAAATTTGTCAGCTTATTGTGCCAAGGTTATATGGGGTAATCTGGGCTATTAGTGTGTATCGACCAATGAGAGGTTAAGAGAGAAGAATGACCGCGCGTCACTTACCCCATTCCTTCTTTGATTGCATTTCTAGCTATATGTTTATCTTTGTAACCTCTGAATTATTATATTTTAATCGTATAATCCGAACTAAACCAGAATATACCAATCGTGAGTATCTATTCTAGCGTACCTGCTGCCTATCTTACTTGCTTACTATACGCCACGCTACACCCACACATCGCGATACTTACATGGATACTAGAAGGCTTCTCCCTCACACGACAAATTAGTGAACAACATCTATACCAATTCTACTCAAATATTAATTAAATTCAAAAAATTACTTTTAATTTTTTTAACCTGCACACTTATTGAGAATACATAACATTAAATTTATCACCATATTTCATAATTCTAAGTGAAATATCATAAAAAACTAACCCTAAAAACCAAGTTTTTATTATACTCCCTTTCTTTGTAATATATAACAACAATTAAAGACGAATTAAGACATAATGTAACACTAAACTTACAGTAATTTAATATATTTCTAAAATGTCAGATGTTTTGAGCTTTGATAAGACACTTCATGCTTTGAAGATTAAATTCTAAAAACATTTGTCAGTCAATTTAGATTTTCGACATTCGTAGTGAAGTACCTATTATGTATACCGACGGAGTAATTCAAATTTAGAAAATATTCCGCGACGTTATCGGGCCGCCGGTGCTAGTAATCAAACTTTTGTAATGATTCCAATTTGAAAAAACCATTAAAATTTCTAAAAATTCGACATTATACTATAATTATTTTTTTTTTTAACGAAAATTTGATAGATCTTCTTGATCGTCGCCACGAGTCTACTTGCAAAGTTTCAGATCGATTGGATCACGGGAAAAGGGTTAAAAATCAATCCAAAGGTTTTTCGACGGCAAGCAAGCAAGCAGACGCCACGAGTTAATATAAAGGGAGTAAAAATACAATTATTATAATCCAAATATCGAATGTGGGAAGACATTATTATATTATTGATGACTTTGGCGTTCACATTGTAGAGAAAATTCATTATGATCATTTAAATGGATGGAAAGTAGAGTATGTTATTTCAACATGAGTTTAATTATATTTTATAATATTACTACTCGAGTTTCGAGAGCATCGAATCTCTCCTCGACAGATAACGTATTAAACTGACTACATTTCATACTCTCGAAACTCGAGTAGTAACATAATAAAATTTAATTAAACTCATGTAGAGCAAACCAGTTTATATTTTCCGTTCATTTTCAGGCATTATTAGTTTATTTCGAAATCTAATCTTCGAACCTTTTCGGTTTACCAAAAACATGGAATGGATAATGTTTCAACGAAATGAAAAGCTCGACGAGGAGCAGATGAATATAATATGTAAATCGTGATTAAGAAGGCAGCGGCCGGAACCCCGGCATTTCCAATCTGCCAGATCGAGATACCGCCCCTCGAACCCGCGGGGTGATTGTGTCGGATGGAAGCCTTTGTGTTGGAAACGAAGAGTTCCAGCGGGCGGGGGATGAATGGAAGATGCTGGGATGATTAGCGGCGACAAAGAGGAGCTGGATCGTGAGAGATGTAACGACGGTGTTCAGTGCGATATGGTGGCTGGCACTGCTCGCGCACTGCCTCTAGAGAGTGTTAGATCTCAATTAAAGTGCTGAGATGAGCAGAAACAAGCGGATTACTGCAACGCAAAAAACGTTGCAACCGACAAAAAATGGAGAAGGCTAAAAATTATTTTTTTACGTTATTAAATGGCTTGGTGCTGCTATAAAATTGTTGGACTCATTGTTAAAAATACAAAAAACAATACAAATACGAATCTGAGTCATTGTACAGACAGTCTAAGATATTAAAGATATTTATTTTTTTATCAAAATCATAAAAATACACATTCAAAGCTCACTAGAGCGCAAGAAAACACAAAGTTAATGGTGCTGAAATTCAAAACAATTTTTGAACAACACCTAATCTACTTAGGTCCATATATTTACAACAAAACACCAAAAGAGTTAACAAATAAGACCATGTATAAATTCAAGAAACAACTGACAGCATGGTTAACAGGATTATATAAACAACAAAATAACAACAATTTGAAATTATCATTAAAAACATACACATATAAAAGCAAAGGCAGCAATATCCAATATATTTTTTAAAATGTTTCGAATGCAGTCACCGATGTTTACTAATTTAAAATGTACTGAATTCTAGATATTATGTATTTTTCCCTTCCAAAATCATGTTTCCGACAATATCTCGAATTCAGTACATTATAAATTAGTAATCCTCGATGACTGCATTAATTTTTTGGATATTGCTGTGTTTGATTTCATACCGTACATAGTATTATATAACAACTCACCACTTCTCAAGGAAAAACTCATCAAAAAATGACAATGCTAAAAATAACATATAGGTACGTTGGAAAATAATAGATATCCTACGGAATGGGGCTCGACCATTGAATAGTGATGGTCAAACTGTTATTTTAATCGGTTATTTTCGGTACAGTTATTTGGGATTTATATCTGATGGTACTGATGATTGCTAACTGTGAAGCGCTGATGGTTGCCCGTCGAATTGTGAAAAATTAGTTGCCAACTATCGGCAATCAGATACAAACCTCAAAAAACGGTCGGTGTGACACCGGTTAAAATACCATCACTATCATTGGAGATACCATTACTATGCAAGAGTCATAACCACTGCACCAACAAGCTACACTCTTTACGGACAATACTTTATCAGCAAATCTAGAACAATGCATATATTTTCAACGATATGGACTGAAATAAGTTTGCATAGGCGTTTTAATAATGCAATTTAGTGTCGGGGGCCTGTGACGTCTCGCGACCACAGTTTCCTAGAACGGGATAATGAGATAATCGCTTTATTCGCCGGGCGATGTTTCTCACTTGATAAACAGATTATCTCACTCCCTGGCGGACTTACAGCATTTGGCCTCATTAAAATATTACAATATATATAGGTAACGGAATTGGATGGTTTCTGTGGTATGAATCGGATTCTGTTTCTTCTTCTTCTTCTTTAGCGGACACACGGGACTCGGAAGTCTGACCGCAGTCACATTATGGCGTCATCCGTTCAATGAAAAAGGAGATTTTTTAAAAATAATTTCTCGAAAATGAATAAAAAAGTGATTAAAATTTACGCATGCTTTAATCATTTTATTTAGCATTAAAGCGAATAAATATTTAATATAAATTACTTTCACGATGACACGTTACGGAAGACAATTTTGTTTCCTTAACTGTCGATGTTTCACTCAAAGTTTAAAGAATATTGTTTATTAAATATGAACAAAGAGGACACCCACGAAGATTTTATCACTAGGTACAAAACATTCTGTATGCATTCTTACCATCTTTTTCCGATCCTCATGCCCAAATAATCTCAGCAAACCTTTCTTTATTTTATCTACAACGCTGCTGTCAGCATTACATTAACTTATAATTTCGTACAGAGTTCTTAAAAACACTTCAATTAAATCCAGGCGATATACGAGAACTACTAAACATGACTTATTTTGTAGTTACGACTCCTTGTACGAAGGAACGAAATATATTCTATCATGTAATGTCTAAAATATTGTTTTAATTTTTCACTAAAGAAAAAGAACAGCGCAAATGTATAGCATATTTGGTAGTAAATTTTTTTTTTTTTAATGAAAGATAAATTATAGAAGTCTCACAGAGACGAAGTGAATGGAAGACTCTTATACGATGGCTCAGGTGTTAAAACCTGTATGAGCTGACTTAAGTGATTACTCTACACAATGCAACGTTCACCTATTCCATCTTAATAACATCCATTAATTATCAAATTTTGAAAGTTCTATATATATGTTCGAATCAAGAAGCTTTCATATATTACTATGGTCTCTGCTAGTGACATCTGTTGATTTTATTTTCTCATTAACAAGTTAGCATAAACAGTTTTAGTAACCTCTATATTTTATTTGCCTATTTTCGACTAATAAACAATCGATTTCTATAAAGAATTTCGTATTTTTTGTTAAAAAAAAATACAATAATTTTCGCCGCATCCTTGAAAATGTTTCGAAAATACTGTCGTGAAAATGTATGTATACATAAATATAAAAACAAATTATAGGTAGGTACCTACAGTTAGTTCGCGACATTTCTTAGGAATATTTCTCGGAACAACATAATGGCCTTAGGTACCTACCCCAAGCAATCATTTGTGAAAAGGGTAATAATTATTTCCCTGATGTCGTATCATGTATATATGTATGTACATCAGGGGCGTACCCTCCGCGGTAGAAGTTATACTTAAAAACTGAAATAAAGACAAAATTTGAGTATTATTGTATGAATTTTAGATGTATAAAAATTTATGAATGTTGTTTGTTTATATTATAACATATATATATAGATATATATATATCTATATAGATATATATATATAGATATTATATATATCTATCATATATATATATATATCTATATATATATATATAATATATATATATTTTTATTTTTGTACTTATGAATGCTATTGAATAATATAATAAATAAATAAAGCACATAGATTTTTCACAAAGCCATTTATTATACATATCTCGTGCCAAAGCTGTGACTTCTAGTAAGTTCTAAAGCCTGTATAAACATATTATACAAGTTTTAGAATTATACTCGTAAAGATAAATACAAGCTTTTCGGTTAATAATAGTATACTTAACACGATGTTTCCAATATTTGGTTTATCTTGTTAGGCCAGGTTTTTAGCAGACGCCTTCTATTCCTGCTGCCTTTAAAACTCGCTTTGTGTATATTTTTTATATTATATTCAAATGTATTTAAATGTTCCCTGTCATCTCACAATTTCTCCACAAATAAGCCGCCCGATTTTTTTTTTACATATTCAAAGTAACAGTTATTGTGTATCAATACTAATGATGATACAGTGATATCGAAGCGTCGGCGTCGTGTCAACATTAAAAATAATCTGTATAGATTTGAATTTTTTTTGTTTTTGAAAAAATTAACGCTATAAACGTCAAAAATACAAAAGTGAAACACTTCTCAACCTCCTATATTTGTTGTAAAAGTCACCGCTGCCATAAAATGATAGTAATATTATTGAACGTAAATGATCAGTAAACAGCCCCCGCGAGCGAAGCCTCCCAGCGGGAGAGGTCGCCCCCGAGGTCGCCCTCCGGGTAGGTTGCCTGCGCCGTGAACTTGAAAACATCCCCGATGCCCTTGCCGCTGTACCACGGGGTGTATACGGGGTGCATTACAGGGTGTTTTAATGATTAAAATTTAAAAAATAATAATCGCAGTTACAAAATTATGAATGTACATTTTTTTTATGATCAATAGAAGATCGTCAGCAAAATATGCTAAGCATTATTATTTTGTTAATGATAGCATATTATTTATTTGTATTTTGAAGGGGTTTCACCATACCCAGGAAGAGTAAAATTTACGTAGAATTTGGGTAATTTTTGATAAGAGGGTGATTATTCTTGAAGTGAAAACTTCTTTAGGCGTTCATTTTGCGTTCTTTGTGAACAGAGAACCGTCACGCTCGGGTCGGTGACGCTGAATCGTGTATACTCGGCTCCAGTCGTCATCAGCACGTTTTCTGTCTGACAAGGAGTGCGTCGTTCCAATAATTACGTATTATAATGATAAAATAATATTAAGTCATACAGAATCATATGGGTTTAATCAGTCATATATATGAAATTTGTACAACGGGATGTGAAGCAGAAAATGGACAAGTAATTGTAATGGTTGCTATTTACAATTTCACTAAATCAAAGCGAAAAGAAAATTATCGAATTCATTCGATAACACGAGAATTTGCTTGTCTACACTGAAGCCGGATTCGCTCTTCTGAATCAAAATCTACACGAATTACCGATTATTTTGAGTGAAGGTTTTAATGTGGATTTTTCGAAAGACAAATCAAAACCTTTGGTTGATTTTTTTAAATCATAATTCAATTTAATTATGTTAAATGATCCAAATGAGAGCACGACGAAATATAGAACAACGCTTGCCGGAGTTTTTTTTAGATATTTATATAAATTTGAATCTAAATTACTTATAACATATTTCAGCTTCCATAAACCATTTGTTTCATTTTTAGAATATAATAGCAATGAAGAAGTCTAATCAGAGGAAAATTCCACTGTGTAATCAATTCACTTTTATTTTATTGGCACTTATTGAGGTATATACTGTTTTGCGATAGCAATTGACACGTTATAGTGGTTTAGGCGATACTTTAGAATAATTTTGGGACGAGTCGTATCTGCAGGTTTTTGCGGTTACATTTCCGGTTAAGTTAATAATATTTGATATTAACTAGGACTATGATTTAAGACAGCCTATATATGGAATAAATGATGTAGTTGTCTTTCTATGTATGCCTTGTTTTCTATGTATTCAACCCCGGTACGACCTAAGATACTTTTCCTTAATATATAATATAACTAACATATAGGGATTCTGTGGAAAACTCTGACAGTAAATTCTGAGATTGCATAAATTTCCCATTATTTTTATTAATTCCATCGCACTTGAATATCGTATAATAATTCTTCTTCTTTATGCTTGAATACTTCAAACGAGACTCGCAATCTCACCACAGAAAATGATTGACTATTTTAGGAAAAAAAAACTTATTGGAATTTTCCCAAAACACCTAAAATATATGTATGTATTACCTACATATGTACGTACGTATGTAATGATGTTTACTGTATTTTAGTTTGTATACTACACATAACCAGATTCTATAGGCTAGGTTTTATTTCATTAATTATTCAAGAATTAAAAATATCAGAGATATGCGCATATCTCTGATATTTTTAATTCCAGTTTAACACAATATAAAGATTCGCTACTAAAAACTCTACACCTGCCGTCCTGAATTCCTAATGTAATCACAAAAAAATTATTATATCTATTTTTTAACCTTGTACATACGTCACATATCCTTTTTCTAAATATGTTTTATCTTCCCATCCCCTTTTTCTAAATTACTGTTATAACTTTAAACGACTATCTATACTATATTGTCAATTCTGTAATTTTTTGCTGTTCTGCTCTTTGGATTTTTTGTATATATTATTATGTAAAAGGTACTTCTGTGCCGTATATTGTACTATGTAATTTTCATTAGCTTAAAAGTAAGAACTAAATATTAGTGCATACTGGATAAAATCGGTTTCCTAAATGTAGGTACGGTTTGTGGAAATTGTGTTTTAATCATAATAGATAAAGGAAATGGTTATCTTTGAAAAATAATGTTCCTTAAGATTAACATTTAATAAGGTGATTATATTAATGCAGTTTTTATAATAATTAAAATGTGTACTTAAATATTTAACACAATTTAAATGTCAGGAGACTGTAATTTCGTGTAATCGAAGATATCTCAGCTCTCTGAACATTTTACAGTAAATTGGAAATTGTTTGAATGGTCTTAAATAAATAACTAGATTTGCGAAAGGTCTGGGAAACCGAAAATATATACAAGTGTGATGACGACATCGAGCGGTTTTTATTGTGATGTTTTAGCGATTACACAGAAGCAATCCCATAGAAACCAAGAGCGAAATATCAACGACGAAAATTGGGAGAGAACTTATCAATGGTGAATAAGTACGACCACAGACATGTAAATACTATGGAAAGATGATAAAGTGTTCCACAGAAGAGTGATTAGTGCTAAATTGTGTTTTAAGAATAGTGCTCCAATTAAATTCAGTGTCCAGTGACCAGTTTAGTTAATTGTTTATATTATTATTTTGTTACAAAGTTATTTATGTTATAAATATTATGATGTATACTTGAAAGAACCCGTCGACAAGGATGAGAAATTTATATTTTTTAATATTATATATTAATTTATAAATAAACGAATACACAATAGCATAATAATTTACATTGTCTGACTCGATAACCGCACATTTTTATGTAATAGAATTAGCGGCAGATTTGTCTGTTTTATCTCGCTATGTGACACGGACGAACATGTTTAGGAAAAATATATTCATACGAGAATATCAGTTTGTTTGATCTAGACCTAAGACATTTCGTTTAGAAATCAAGACGTTGGGGGTTCGATACTCGTCCTAGGAGACAACCAGTCTTATTTTTCGTAGCAGAAGAAGTCTATAAAAAGCCAGATATATTGAACGATATATTCTGTATTCTGCGTGCAAGCCATTGAATAAAAATCCATATAAAAAATGATACATGATTACTTTTACTATATGTATTCCGTATATAAAACAATATTATTTTTAAAATTAGAATCAACACATTTCAATCATTATTTATTCCGTATGAAATATTTATGCGTAGATACTATAGAATATCACGGAATCAAACACAATAATGATTTATTATACATCTAAAAATATAATTTCCGTTTAAATAATTTTTACACTCTTTTCCTGTCGATTACAACGAATCTCAACATGTACTAGTAATTCTAATCATGACGATAAATGATTACATTGCGACTGCTTGAGTCATGACATTACCTGGAATATTTGTATCTTGTTGACTGATAACGCTTTATTTCCTGTTCCGCTGCGAATTCCACAGACGCACATGCATACCCGAGGGAAATCCGACTTCCGCTTTGGCGGTACACACTTCCTAGATTAAGCGAAAAGATCCGCCCAATAAATTATATTTGTGTTTGGTGTTAATTATCTCAGAAAGGTGGTTGACGTCCACAGAAAATGGTATGTCAGCGAAATGTAGGCTCTAAACAATAATGATATATGCAATTTAGACTAAGCCGGTGGAGGGTAATATGTTCGTGGTGCACAGTGGGGTTACCCTATATTCGTCAGGGTCCTAAAGAGTAATTATGCAAAGTTTGGAAAGGGGGAAAATTGAGTGATCAAAAAGGATGAATCAGTGTTTAAGGGCCCTATGCGTAATTTGGATACGATGTGTCAAGAGGTGGTAAAATTGTATAGAGAACAGAACAAAATACATTTTTTAATTTTACCCACTTAGCTGATTTTGAGCATTCTTCCGAAGATGCACAACTGAAATGCGGTAAGGATTCGTGTTTTCATTTCACAAAATTCCGAGAATGCATAGCATCAAAACATTCGTATCCGCAATCTGAGATTTGAATCACGGCTGTGATGAAGATTATATGACCACGAATTTATTGTAAAATATTAAAAAAAAAATAACGGAAAAATGTAACATCGAGATTAGCATAGTTTTGAAGTTGCACTTCTGTAAGATTTTAAAGTATGAATATCTCTATCCCATATTTAAAAACATTAGGTAATCTATCGTATATATAGGTACTTTATAATGATTATTTCCCAACCCAAAATTTTACAAAAATCTATTTATCCATATTTTACAGTCATCATTTCTCTAACCCATCTTTCGCAATATTTGTTGTAATTATACTACTTTAAGCGCGCTGAGGATAAAATTTTAGTGTGGAAGGTTTCGCACCACGAAATAGGCCGTCAAAGAGAGTAAAGTGTATATATTTCATATATTGGCTAAGTTCGCTTGTAAGAAACCAAGACTGCGAAAGTAGTAGGGGCAGTGTGAAATGCACATGCGCACTCTGTACACTATGTTCTAACGCAAGGTATACAGCACATCATGGTTTTTATGAATGCCAAATAATTATAATTTCTAATATGCGTACAAAAGTACATTTTTAAATAAATTAATTAATCTTTAAAGCTATCATCATTACTAGCTGCGAAATCTATGTATTTCATGAGAAGGACTACAGATTTCTCAAGAAAAGTCCCTTCAAATATATATGAAGGGTTTGTTTGAAAGGACATATTTCAAAACCTCAAATATTTGATAATTTGTGAATTATACGATGGAATTGGTGAACGTTGAATTGTGTAGTGATTACTTAAGTCAGCTCATACAAGTCGTAAGCCCTGGGCATAATATAAAAAGACTTCCATACACGTTTCTCATATAAACAGCTTCGTGTCCGTGAGACATCTATAATTTATCTTAATTACTTAATTAATCTTCCTTAATATTGCTGGGAAGACTGCATGATCGCGTGAGGATGATCTATTAGGTTCAAGATGTGGTCAGATGGGGGCGACAGAGTCGACGATACTGGTACCTACACGTAGAGGTAATGAGTAAAACAAGATTACCATTCACAGCTCTGCGTGGCTCATCAGATGGCTGCGTCCACCAGGAAGACCCCTGAAGCGATCGATGGAGAGATAGCTGGAATTCAGCATCACAAGAGGAAACTTCTGCACAAACAGACTCTTGAGTTACAGACACTAAATAAAGTTGAAGAAGAAGAAGACGAAGACTTAATTAATCGACTCCCTAATGACGTTCCGCCTGTTTCCTTATATTTTTGTATATGAACTTTTAGGTGTGACCAGTACTTGGTATATAGCGAAATTCAAAGGAATTGATTAGAAACAGGAAGTACCTGTCTGCGTGTGTGAACTTTATACTTGGATTCGTCACATTATTATATCGGTTAATCCGCCTAAACCATATTACACTGTCATGTCGAGTGCATCATAGTCGGCGCCGTGGCGGGCCTTCGCGTTATCGAGCACTTTGTCATCGAATGATAAGAATCAGTGCACACTGGCAACTAGTAATTACATTTTCAGAGATTGATGATGAAGATATGCGCTAGTGTTTTACGGGTGTTTGTAATTTAAAAGTGTGAAAATAACCGTACAATAGGTTACAACATCAACAAACCAAATAGATATCGTCACGGGATGTAACTGCGGGAGGCAAACAAAACACTAAAACTTTGTTTTTTCCACTATTATATTTTTGAGTATAACACAACATGTTTTCTTCTTCAGGTGAGTTGAGACTGAGGTGTGAATGTCTGTTGTGGATTCAGTAGTTGTGGAGGAGGTGTCTGTGGAAGAGCGGGAACATTGTGAGAAGGGGTGATATTAAGGGTTGCATTTGATTATTATTGATGATGTTGTTTGTTGTGTATTTTAAGTGATTCTAAATTATTTTGTTTTACGCCGTATGTCTGTTTATGTAGGATGTGTATTTTTGTGTTGTTGAATGTGTGGTTATTTTCTGTTGTGTGTGGTTAGCATATTCCGAAAAGCTATGATTAGTGAGACACCTTCTAAGTTCTTTAAATGTAGTTTCTATCAATTTGCCTGTCCGACCTATATATGTCATATCGCGATCCCCACAATTTGTTAAGATTTTTGACATATTATTTTTTAATTGTTTTTCAATTGAATTGTCGGTGTAGAAGGCTGGTTTTATATTACTTGGTAATTTATTGGTAATATCGTATGATATTGTATCTGAATATTTCTAGAATATTTCATACACTTATTATGAAATTTCTTAATTCGCACTAATTCTAATCACACGACCAAAGAACACTTTTTATAACGCTATTTACATTTATTTATTTTTATTACATCGATCACTTTTCACACGTAGGTACTCTTTTGATTTATTATCGCTGATATCTCTCACGCGCTAGCAACCTACGCCGCCGGCCGGCTGGTCCCCTCTAAGTAGGTTAGATGTCGCGTCGCGTCACGTCGTTTCGAGAACTTATGAGATGAGTCCAGTCATTTCGAAAGGTTTCGATAGTGCGTAATTTTTTCTAATCTTAGTGTAAAAGGTAAATTATCTACAATTGCGTGTAGGTAATTCTTTTCCGATTGGTCTCTCTTTCCAATATTATAGATGGAAATTTGAGTAAGAACCGATGGAAAAGCTTTCAGCGAAGCCATTATCTGCAGAAAAGATATAGCACTTATGTATTCATGTCATGAATACATATGTGTTTATATATTTTCTGCTGAGAGGGAAGAGCAAGTAAACAACTACACTTTCCAAGAAAAATTTCTCATTTATCGTTATTTTGTTTGAATTCTGTAGCGATGCGGAAACTCTAATTGCAAAATGATAAATTGTACGAAATGTTTTGGTCTTGATATTATTTGGTCTAAAAGCCAGGGTCTGATATAGTCGGAATGTTTTCTTTTCTTCGGAAAATCTGGGAAAATAAGGTCACTGAAACTAAATTCATTTCACCTACCGATACGTTGTAAATGTAAGGATTAGATACAAATACATCGTTGTATTAAAAGATATTATAAATTCATTCATGATTAAAAACTATTGATTAGATGTAGGTACCTACCTACTGGTATTTTAATGAAACATAACTATCGTCGAAATTTCCTGAATGTTAACGTGTAAAAATAATACTAATTATATATCTTATCCTCTTATTATTTGAAAACAACCCGGAAAAAACATAAAATTTATAATTATCGTGGTTCCTACGTAAAAAACTTTGGAAATAACTAGAACTAGAAACGAAGCTAATTAATATATGAGAAAAGTGAATGGAAGTCTCTTATATGATGGCTCAGGGCTTAAAACCTGTATAAGCTGGCTTAAGTGATCACTCTATACAACGCAACGTACTTAAATGCAGTTTTCTAAAACAAACACAGGAAACAAGTCATATTAAAATAATATTTTTGCTATTTTGAGAATTTTATAAAATGCACTATTTAAAGGAAGGTGCTATATAAAACATGTCATAGAAACTGAATTTTTATCAAAATATGTTTACTAATACATATAATTAGGTCGAAAAAATGACGTGTGTTTATATTTAGTGGAGTGCTTTTGAACTAAAATAATAATATTTTTAAGAAAAAATAACAATTTTATGTTCAATAAATATTGAATACTTTAGAATTAAATCAGCATCTCTCAAATATTTCTGTCGTTTTGGCAGTAAGGTGGCTTTCAACATAACACATAAGTCATTTTTGATAAGTGTTCACCATTATAAAAAACATTCAAAATTAATCATTAAAATTCCGGTAGCCAGTATTTGAGTACGGGTATGAATATAATTTAGGTACCTACCACATTTAGTGACCCAAAATAATATACGACGTAAATTAATTATTCATAAAAAATATTTACCTCAAATTAATCGATAATTTTGATTTGATTGACAATTCCATATACGTCAATAAGATTTCAATATGGAATCAATTATACAAAGAAAATATTGGCAACATTTTTCGTTGTAAAACTAATTAACGAATTTAAATACATATTTTATACACACTATATATTATATAGTAGCGAACATGATATTTCTACCGTGCGATTTCTGTTAGTACATAATAATGATTTACTGGTTAGGAAGCACTGATCACTGCATTTGGATGTAAACTTTTTAGTAGATAAATAAATTTAATATATTTTTCAAGGGTTTTTATTGTACTGTTCATCCCATTAATTCATAATTTAAATACATTAGGTAATATTATATCTGTCTCTTAATTTAAATACAGAAATTAAGCTGTTGTGCACTAATGCAATTATAAAATAATAATCAACTCATGTACTAGAAGGTAATGTACTCATGTAATAGTCTACTCATGTACATAGAATACTCTTAAATTCAAACAATTCTTTAAAATTTATTAATAAATTAAAAATAAATCTCCAGCACTTATTACCAGTCAAATCCCGTGATCAGCAGAATATTAAAGGCTGGTAATGATTATGGATATATGGTTGACATTTTCAATGACAATTTAGTGAAAATAAAATAAACACTTAAAGAGACGATATTATTTCATTACTAACTTCCACTATTACTATCTACATGATAAGATATGTAATATTTTTTTATTATATACACATTACTGCTTTGTACTTTATATTTCTATACTCATATTTTACTACTTATATACGTATGTACTTAATATTTTTATATTTTTTATTTTACTGCTCCTACCTGATATTGTTCTGTAGGTATAGTACTTCTTTAATGTTATGTATTTTTATTTTTTATTTTTATATAATACGTGCAATGACTTTATATTTTTGTATCTTGTATGTACTGCTTACATTGTTTTTATATAATTATTTGTATATTATAAAAAAATTATATTGAAAACACTATAATGGGCGCGAACAAACAAATAAATAAATAACAAATCTCGATATGCCATATTGTTGTCGATAATAATTTAAAGTTCTGATTTTTAATAATATTGCTATATTATTTTTCAGATATTTTTAATTTACAACAAGGGTTTTTATTATACTGTTCATCCTATTGATTCATAATTTAAAGACATTTAATAATATTACATCTTGTGTTGTGCATTTTATATATTATAATTATCAACACTCAATCACTAAATGACCATCTATTAGGGTCATCATTGACCTGTTGACGGTCTGTATGTTAAAAAAAAATAAACAAATAAAAAACACTCATAATATATATGTAAACATAATGATCTTAAATTCAAACAAATATATATTATATTCAACACATTATTATCGTGAAGTTGCAATTTTTCAGAATAAAGTTCTGTGAAATTTAAAACCAAATTTATTAATCATTTAGAAAGACATACAGAAAAATATAATCAACGAAAAAATATTTTGACTGCTCCCGGCGGGTCTTTCCATTCTATACAAGCACGCAAGGGAGTGAAACCAATCGCGTATAGTTTGGAGCACAAATTTCTCTGCCGTCTTCCAATTTATACATCAGCAGTACGCAACACTCATGTACACATAATACTCCGAACAATCGAATATAAATACTGTTCTGTTAATATTGGACGTAAAGAGAAAAATAAAAAATATACTTACACACGGAAAAGAAATCTACCCGATCGTGTTATAAAATACTTTAAAAAACAGCATGTTAGTTAATTTAGTAAAAACCACCACTACACTACTATATTCACAACACTATACACCCCAACCATAGTATTGCTAAACTTTCACCAATATTGATCACATGCGTGTTAATCTTGTCAGAGACAAGCATGCACTAGCCTACAGAACATTCAGGAATCTATTGGTGAAAGTTTAACAATACTATGGTTGGGGTGTATAGTGTTGTGAATGTATTAGTGTAGTGTTGGTCCTGACGAAGAGACGGGTACATCTCGAAACCAGTAGACCGTAAATCTGGTAGTGGTTTTTACTAAGTTAACTAACTAACTAACTAACTAACCATCACGCCGTTTCCCCGCAGGGGTAGGCAGAGAGGATTGAACGCCACACTCTTCTATCCTGGTACACCACTTTTGCTTCGGCCACATTCATACATCTTCTCATACACGTTCTACGGTTGTTGCGGCTTTTAACAGGGCCATTCTCAAATACTTGTAGTACCCGATCGTGCCAGGTCTTTCGCGGACGTCCTCTATTCCTGTTGCCTTCAACACTCGCCTCATATATTTTCTTAACCATCCTTTCCTCGTTCATACGTTCCTAACATTCTGTTACAATGTCTAACCACAAAGTTAATGCTTTAAATATTAATAATATTACATTAAAAACCCCTGAAATTGTGCAGGACACGGGTAAGCCGTCAAGTTTTATAATACTTCGGTTGGTAACTCGCGGGAAATAAATGGAACTTGTCAAAACCTGCCATTTATTTTTGACACGCTGTCCCTGTCCCCCGTGCGACGCACCCAGCGCCGTACAAACACAACCTCACCCTCAGGTTTCGCCGTGATAATTTGTATAGGTGGGATGATTTGTACCACGTGCGATGCGCGCGCACTCTATTTTTGCAACAATCTGCCTCATATGGCTGGCGGCGCTCTTGCACACCTGCCCCCACTTCCTGGCTTCCAGAACCAGAACAGATGTCCCCACCCATCCGTCAAGCAGTGCGCCAGCTTCGAAAGGTCTCCTTTCAAATCACGGCGCCGAAAGTCCCTCCATCGCACGTCTCGACGCTTTTCGAGCAAAGTCCTCATTTTACCGAGCACTTCAATTAACATTATTTGCATTTGGGTATTTAGTATTTTGTCAGGTTGCAACAAGGTCCGGATTTTCGCTTCTACGCCCTCAATTTACCATGGGTTTTCCTTCCACCTTTTTATGAAACAGTTTCATTTGCCACGCATTTTAATCTGCTGATGCGTTTGCGGGATTATGGATAATTTGGTAAAGCCAGCCGGCAGAGGAAATCGAGACGAAGTATAATGGACCAGGTTGCAAGGGCACACGACACGCTCTAGACAATTCAAGTGAGATCTTCGAGGGGTCGGACAGAACGGTACATCGAAAGGTGCAACATTTTTTACACAGTATTAAAAGCAAAACTGACTATCACAATGCATCCATCTGTTGTATCAAATTCATCGAAAGTTGTTGCCTTTTAATACCCGTAGAAGCAGATGCAGTGAGAACATACAAACTATAAAAATAATAGCCATCTTAAAAGTACAATACGTAATCCTAATCAATACTACCACATGAACAGAGAAAAAAAAAGTCGACGGGACTTAAACCCAGAACATTCTACTGTCGTTAAAGGGTTTTAGTACATCACTAGCCGTAAACCCATGAAAAATCACGGTACATAATATTTATTTTAATTTTTTTATTTTAAATATTTATTTATTAGAGACACTAACAGGACAATAGGTACATGATACTCTGATAATAATAATTATATTGAAGACTATGCCCATTATCCCAATTACAAGTGTCTTCGGCACGCTCTAGAAACATGTATTTTTGCAATTAATTATATTTTACATGTAGATTTATGTGTATTGTATATTTTGTGTTTGATTGTAGTGCAATTAGTATTTAATGAATCTTTCCTATAAATGTATAGACGATGTTTCCTATAAAATCTCTAATTCAGTACATTATATTTAATAACGACCCTTGCGTGTAACCTGAGCCATGCGCTGTTTGACGTATCGCATTCGGGCGCCCGGATATCATTAGCGGTTAGTCATCATCAGTGTTGTTGTTGTGATTCCAGTCTAATTCCAGCGACTTACAGACAGACAGACATTCGAAATTAGGATAGTTGATTAGTAATATTTTTATCGCTATACCTACTTTTAGAATCATTCATCTCACCAGAAATCTTCTACGAGAAGTAATGCATGTAAAATGTATACAAAGCAGTAAATTTAACAATTTATCCATAATTTACTCGTCTTCTTGGAATAGCCAAAATATTCCCAAAGTTGTATAAAAAATGTATTTCATTATGTATAGAAAACGATTCTAGGGACAATATATATCAGCAAACACAGTTTTTGAGAAAAACTGAATGTTTTGAAGATAAATTGAAATTTTTAGAAATATTGGGTTGCGATGATTTCTTTGAATTTCTTCGTTGGCTCCTAATTCATGAAGGCCTGGCCGAGTATAAGTACGGTAAAGTATGTTAGTTTAAGTCCAAATGAAGAGTAACAATCGATAAATCAGAGCATTGAGAATTCCGCAAACAAAAACTGGGCTTCCATAATAGTGGAGCCTTCTTGAGTAAATGTATCGTATTTCGCAAAATGGAGTCAGGAATTGTAAATCTATTTGCAATGGACGACCATTTAGACGAACGTTGTTTGCAAACAATATAACATATTCATTAAAAGAACTTAAGAACCTGCAAGATCCTTAAGAGCACGATTTTTAGTGATAAAGATCAGTGAATGCTTCGATCTCTGGGTTTTTCCGAAGTAAAAAATATTGTATGTCTATCAAATTCTAAGGTTTCTAGAATATTCACATTTTAATTGCTGGAATTGAAATATTGATTTTTTTTTGATTATTTATTTAAATTATGGTACAAATACAGTTCTTATATATACATATCAGATTAAACATTTTTTTTAAAATACTTGGTAGTCATGTAGACCTCATCAGTAAAGAGAAGCTCTTGAGTCTGATGAGGGAGCCACAGTTCTTATTCCTTATTATAATATATAGGTACATAGTATATACAAGTTATTTATTAATACAGTAAAGAAGGTAAATTGATAATGAAAGTATTGGAGTTATTTTGAAAAAAGCTATAGGTTTAAGTGATTTGTGAATTTAAGTATGATATTAGGAAAATTTTAATTTTTTTGATTTACTCTGAGAGGTTACTGATGCATCGTATTTCGATAGGTAAGTTATTATAGTAATTAATGGCTTTATAAATATAGTGATGCTACATTGGGGTTGTTTTAAAAATAAAAAAAATGTATTTTAAAAATGCAGAAAATAATTCAATTGTTTGTAATTTCTTGTGGTTATTAACTTGTAAACTATTCTTTGTAAACATTAATTTAATCGTAATTTACTGTTATTTGTACAATACATATTTTTACTACAGCACAATAAAAACAAAATATTAATTATTCGATGTGTAAATTTTGAATCCAAATTCGAGTATATAACACGTGATAATAGGTTGGGGGGCCAAATTTAGTTTGCCCGGAGGCCCGGACTTCCCTTGCTACGTCACTGTTTTCGAGCATTGTCTACCATTTAAGGTCAGACGTACTGAAATCCTGATTCAAGTGAAAATCGAATCCAGCAGAAAAGGGAACATGGGGCTAGATGTGGGAAATGCGCGTGCCGGCAATATTGAGGAAATCGCTGAAAAGCCACTATCTCCTCATCGAGCTGTCTGTCAAAATCCATTTATTGCACTCACATTTGAATTTCTTTTCTGCCGACTTGGGAGCCGTTTCGGACGGACATGGAGAGAGGTTCCATCAAAATATTTCACAAATGGAAAAATAATAATAAACTTTAATAAATTTTAAAACCAAACCATTTTATTAAATGTATCAATTATTTACATAAAAATAAAATCGAAGCAATTTCCGTCGGAATGATTTTAATCCCAGAGGGCAGTTGGTCTGGACACCTGTTCGCTGGCAAAGTTTAACAAAAATTGTTCCAATTACACTGCACTGAAAAAAAATTACACGGCGGTTTGGCTACGATTACAGGAAATATACAAACTCTACCGCGACCACAATATCGGGAAATGCATAAGCAGATTTGATTTAGCTCCCAACAGGTAGACCAAAGAACGAAAAATGCACAAAGGCAGGAAAATGTACTGAATTATTTTATGCGTGTATACCTATATATCCCTTTCAAAATCATCTTTCCTATAAATTTATAGACGATGTTTCCTATAAAATCTCAAATTCAGTACAATATAAATTAGCAACCCTCGATGACTGCATTAATATTTTTTTGGATATTGCTGCCTTTGCTTTTATACCCCACATATTTTGTATGGGCCAATACACGATTTACATTAAAACTTATTGTATTATATATAATCTATAGTCATTTCAAATTTTTATTTTTGTTTTTCTTTTAAAGTATTATGCAGTCGGCGCCTCCTGTACTGTACGCATAAAAATCCTTATTTTATAAATAATAAATTAAGCATTGTTTCGTTTCATGATTATCACAATAATTTATACACAACGTTTTATTCCACTTATTTGAGTTATATAAGCCTAAGCGCTTTCGATGGGCACAACTAGATATCAACATCAGAGGCAATATTAGAACTGTTCTAATTAACTAGTTCTAATATTGCCTCTGAAGATTGATGGTTGTGCTTTTATATAACCAAATAAGTGGAATAAAACGTTGTGTGTAAATTATTGTGTTTATCGTCATTTTATTTCATCAAATTATTAAAGTATTTGGGCAATAATCCGTGTCTGATTTTAAATATTTGTACCAAAACTATGTATTTTATTCATTGATTAACTGATTCAAATTTTAGGTCATTCAACATTTTTGTTATTTTTGTCCTTCTAACACGTTTCAATATTATACGAATTGGTTTATTTTGTACTATTTGTAGTTTCTTTAGCATTCCTTCGTTGCTTATAAATAATGTGCTGGAACAGTAATCAATGTGGATAATTTTTTTAAATGGCATTCAACTGTAACCATTGTTACAGTTGACTTTCGAAAGACTCTTTGATTTTGATGCTGCGCAAATTTTTCTTATATGATTAAAAGTGCTTCCTGACTTCAAAGAGGTTAAGAACCGCTGCCTCAGGGCTCGTTCAGACAAGGAGGCAACACGGCACTTAAGGCGGTGATCGTCTCGAAGAGTCGGAGATTGGTCTCGCGATTAGGAGCGTGCATTCCCAAGAAGTACGAAATAATTGTAAAGTGGTCGAGTGTGTGGCGATTGAGAGCGTTTCGTCATGAGCGATGGTAATGAGGAAGTGGCTCCTAGCGGGTCAGTCGAACCACTTGCCACTTGCCGTAACTGGTGCGTCAGCCGATTAGAGTCTGTCGTTCCCAATTATTGCACGCAGTTGTTCGTACGGCAGCGGTGTTGCGTGTGGCCGGGCGTCGTGGAAGAGGATTGGTCAAATTTTTCGAGGTGCAGATGTGACTTTAAATCACGAGTATCCCTCCAGAATAGTACTTACTTCCTTATTGACGTAAAGACTGCGATTTTCCGATCTAACGTTAAAGTAAATTTCTTCGTCTTAAAAGATGATTTTAAAATTAAACACTGTTGTAACTATACTTGAGTTTATTTGCACTACTCGAGTTTCGAGAGTATCAGTAACACTCATCGAAATTTATTAATACTCTCGAAATAGAATAAAACGAAAATTACAGATACTTATATAGGAAACAGGCTTAGGAGGTAGTACAATTAAAAAGTAATTAGATACTGACAGAAGGATTGGCGGGGTGCAATAACAGGAGGTGGCGAGAAAATTGAAAGGAAAAGTGAAAAAAGAAAATTGAAAAAACATAGCTATTTACCACTAGATTCTTTTTAAATTGAAAAATATTCCTCTCAACAATACTGTTACATGTAAATACTAATATGCGAGTTTTATGTAGTTGGCAAGTAAATTTTTCCATGTTTGCTGACATATTAAACGTTTTATGTGTACCCTAACAGCCAATTTGCTTCTTTGCTTGTCAAATGTCAATCATTTGCGATCATTTGACAATAGAGTGACTTTGTTTAAATCGCTCATTTTATTATTATTATTAAAGTTCAATAGTATCAATTAATTTTATTAATTCAAACTATTTATTTTTATGGTAATTTGACAGGAATGTTTTAGATAATTAAAAATGCAATATGAATACGTTTATTTACGAAAACTAGGATTCATTACGACTAGGACAATATCGTAAAATTATTGATTGATCGCCATTTTCTCATTTGTCGCATGTGTAAGATATTTTTGTCCTACATACGCAGACATATAATAGTTTAAAGAAAATATATTTATACCTTTTTTATATATATATAGTCGATAAAAGAACAACCTGAGTTAATGTATAATGCACGCCACTGATTTCTACATTTGACCATACCATTTCTCTTTCGAACCCCTCATTTCAATTAGAGATCCCAGGTAAATAAAATCACTGCATTTTCTTAGTCATTAAGAACATTACTTCTTTGCATTTGGTGAAAGTGACTATTTAATATTAATAATATTTGGATAATTAATATAGCACCGTTCTTGTGTTATAACTATCAAATACACTAAAATAAATAGTTAATATAATACTTACTCACCTCAAAACAACTTACTGGTTAAAAAACTTATTTACTATTACTTATAATAATAAGTTGACAATGATTGACATAAAAGTGAAATTGACAGTTAAAACTTAGCTAAGATTGCCAGGAAGAATTATTAGGTATTTTCGCGGAAGGTGTAGGTACTAGGAGTGTAACGTCTGATTCTGTAGGTTTTTATATGATTGTCTACATAAGTGCGTCTTTAGTGGTATTTTTAACTATAGTAAGCTGTCTGTTTGTCTCAGTTGATTTGATAGTTTATTCCATTACTTTGGTCCAACCACCGCGAAAGCACGATCACCGAAATTAGTTTTGTAGACGCGATTTACTATAATTAACGTACTTTAATTAGATGTTGATGCTGAGCGAAGTGTTAGTTGTCTGCTATTTGCGGAAAATGAAATGCAGAAGTTGGTTACATATTGAGGGGCCATGTTGTGAATAGCTTTGAAAAATAAAATAAAGAAATATATTAATATCACAAAGATAATGTGTTGACGAAATGAAAACATTGTACTTTATAGTTATAATCGTTAGTGTTACACTACGGTACAGTTGTTTGATGCAAAGATAATACACGCTGTTTATGGTCAATGTGAATCAACCCACGTAGCCACCCGGTACTTGCATAATATTCCTACTACCAAATAGGGTAACAAGTCGCTGAGCAATGTTGGAACATTTCTCACGCAAATATTATTGGACATAGTCACCGCAGAAAGAGTTCTGCCTACGAGAAATTCAGACATGTAATTACAGCTCGTTTACTAGGAAAAGATGTTCGATTTCTCCGCACATTCGTGACAGTCACAACCGTGTGTCACGGAAGTCTCATAAATTAGTATTTAAAAAGTTTTAGTCACCGATTAATAGTTCAGTTAATAATCAATGGTAAATGTATTTAAATGACATTTTAATAAATCATCTATTCCATTTAGAAGACTTCGTTTGAATGAAGACAAAAAAACTGCACGTAGTTCAAAAAGTATATATCTTGTTCAGGGTTGGACAGGGAAATTGTAGGTTTGGGTATGGGCCATCGGGCCAAGGATAAAAAAAACTCGTTACATGTATTATACATAATATTACATGTATTAGGTATACGTATTATAGCATACTACTCATGCATAGAATGTGTTTTCTGGTTCGAAAAATAAACAATTAGATATTCGTAAATCTAGTAAAATAAATAAAAATGTCCCTGGAGGAACACAACCCTGGTCTTCCTGGTGACGGGCAAGAATTCTAAGCATTATTCTGCCGATGAGTTACTGAGATGAGAAAATACCATTTCACAAGTACCTTTAGTTCTGTGTATCAAAATTAGCTACGTGTATACCGAGAATATAAATCAGAACATAAAATTATAACACAAAAAATAAGCCTAGCGGAATCACACACTCCTAAAGTCCTATTGATTTCAAAATTCAACATTTTGGAATTGATCCCATCATGGTGTAAAACAAAATAAGAGTATTAGTACAATTAAGAAATACGATAGCTAGTAGTGTATTTGATAGTTTCTAGTCTTTGCTTATTGAAGATGCACTTATTTATTAGACAAAAATATTATTATGAATGGAAGTCTGCAGTAGATTGATCATGGAATATTATCATAAAGATCTCTGTCACTTTTTGAGGATATAACAAGTCACACACGCGCGTCAGCATAATTTAAACTCAAAAATAATTTCTAAATATGTATCATAAATCATAATATTTAAAGGACCCCTATTTGATTTGAGCGCGGAGCTATGTATGTTCACATTTGTAGTCTACCTCAGTCTGACCCTGATTATGTTAAATGTTATCAAACGAAGGTTATTTGATAAAACTATAGACATGGAAGTAGTTAATTAAATGTAATAAAAATTTAATTTTGGTTAAAAGAGCAATATCGATTTAATCAAATTACCGTGCAAACATTCCCGTGATGTTTAATTATTAATTTAAAATAAGTAATCATTACAGATAATATGTTTATCATTGCCAAACTAACCAGCAAAAGATTTATAAAGCAAACAAACTAATTATGCATGACAGAGTAATGAGGAAAATAATATATTCATTTACATTAACGAAAATCATTTTTAGCACATATGCATTTATTCCGAATACTTAGAGTATGTTTAAATTTTTCAAAAACACAATATAGGATTTTATTTCCAGGGGGATATCATTAATTAAGATATATATTGTAGATGTCTCATAGAGACGAAGCTATTTTTTATATGGGAAAGTAGGTATGAACATATTTATTCGGGTGTTTATAGGTCTTACGACCTATCGTACGGCTGGCTTAAGTGATCACTATACACAATGTAAGGTTCATCAGTTCCACCCAAGATAGACTTCCACATCAATCAAATTTCTGGAAGTTGTATGTATGTCAAGTTTGCACAACTTGTTTCATGTGTGAGTTGCATTTTACTACCGCCATCTTTGTTGTTGAAATTTGTCATTCCCATAAAACAGTATAGATGTCGCCGTTGGTATTGAGACTTGAGACATCTATTTTTTAAAGCAATATTGATTTTATATGTGTATGACATTCTTCCGAATTATTAACATTTACACTAAAATATTATGCCTTACAATAGAAAATTATTTATATTTTTAACCACTTTTTTTGACTAGTTTTCATGTATTCAGAATATTTATGGGGATGACAAATTTCAACCACAGATAACGGTAGCAAAATAAAACTCATATGAAACAAGTTGAGCAGAGTTGAAATATTTAAATCCAAAATTTTTATAGATGTCATGGGTGAAATTTGTGAACATTTAATATGCATGTTGCTAAAGCAGGCCGAAGACACTTGTTGGAAGACAATTGGGATAGTAGGCCGAGTTTGAAATGGGTAATGTAATTTGTACCTAGTATTCTGTTAGTCTCATTAAAAATAAGATAGAATTAATTCTTCTTTTTTTAGTAGATCTGTTGATGTGTGATCAGTAAACTACTCCTCCTGGGATGACGAGGTCCAGCTATCCCTCCAACTGTTCGGTGGTCTTCCCGGTGGGCGTCGTCCAGAGGGTATTTCATTCGCTGCTGTATGCACGAGTCTGTGTCACTGTTCACATTCTGGCTATGTGATCCCTCCAGAATCTCCTTCTGGCTCTACTCCATCCTGCTATGTCCTCTACTTTTCAGGATTTCCTTATGTCTACATTCCGGACACGATCACGTAGAGTATTACCAGTAATAGATCTCAGCACTTTCCATTCAGATGTTCTGAGGAGTCCTTTGGTGCGGACAGTGTCAGTCCGCGTATATCATAATAAGTCGCACGCGTGTCTTGTATATCTTGACCTTGCTTTCAATATGCATGTTTTTGTTCTTCCAAACCAAATTCTTGAGATACGGTGAATGCCTTATTAACTTGCTCTCGGACTTCAGCATACAGATCGCTATGGCTACAAATTTCTGCACCTACATAACTTTGAATGTTTTCTCTTTCAACTTACAATAACAATATGGCCCACTTTAATTCTATATCTAGAATGTTGAGGTCATACAACAAAATAGAAAATAATCATCCTCATTGGCATATTCCATGACAGCTTCCACGAATATAAGATAACTATTACCAAACTTGCTAAATTAGCTGTTTAGTCTCTTTATTCAATGTCATTCTATAAAATCACTTTTTTCTGTTTTTTCTTATATATGTTTTAGCCTTTACTTTTATCTCTATGTTAGCTGTGTTCACATTTAAGTGATGAAAAGCATTTAAACTAATTGTATTATCTATATCATGTTATGTGTTTTTCATTGTATGTGAACCATTTCAATAAATAAATATCTGAAACCTGTGACTTGTTCCACAGGCTCATTATCAATACTGAGCTTAGATACTCATTTTGTATCCTAGTCCTAAACTAGCTAGCTACCTCATCTACGATTTCGTCCATTATAAGATTGAATAGAAAAGGGCTCAGACTGTCTCCCAGTCTTATACTATTGTGTGGAAGACAGACATACTTCCATCGCAGTACGGACATAAGATATATCGATTGATTGCAATAAACGTCACTCAGCGGGTTCGTCTAAATAGGTGTTTCTGTAGCACGACGATGCCCTTCCGAAAGAACATCTGTGCGCCGAGAGGGCTCGCATTGTCTGGCGGAGGAACTCCCGTCTGGGGCTGGGAGCGGCGCAAATATTACAAGAACAAACTTTGTTTTGAAGGGCTCTGTTGTGCGTTTTTTTCTTCCCTTAAATTTGGGGCCCTCGCGGTGTGGACTCGAATTAAATAGAGAAAAAACGGGACGTGTGTCGGGCGCTTCCGACAGCTGGCGGGCGGGCTTTGTGCGGTCGCGCCGGCCCGCGCGCTCTTGACAAACATTGGCGGAGAGCGCTGGGAAGCGAGGCGGCGTTCTATCCAGAAAAATACCTCTCTTAGGGCTGGTTGTATCGACTTCTTTAATTTTTTATTTATTTTTTATATTTTTTATTTAAAATATAATGGAAACCTAAAAGGTTTATAGATAACATTTTTACATGATTTAATGTAAGAAATGATAATAATATGTGGTTCGCACAGGATCAAAAATCGAAGATTAAAAATATTTTTTTTGCTTAATTTTGAAATATGATATAATATTAAGTATTTAAAAATAAATGTCTTGAATCGTGAATAGGGTCCAGGCCGTAAAGGCAAAATAGCTTAAGAATATTTTAAATATGTGTATATAACTATTATTTTTGCTAATTATGTATATAACTGTCAAGGAGGGTCCCGTTAATGAGTCATCCATTAGAGCGACGACCGCGGCCGAGGGAGAGAGATTAAAATCTCACGATGAGTCACTCGGGCCGCGGGCGCGCTTAATTAAATATTTTAAATTTTGTTTTGAGATAAAATCGCAAAGTAAAAATCAGGTAGTCGCCTACGGAGCGGTCAGCTACAGTGTATTTGCCCGCATCTCTGTACCAATAGAAATACGGGCAGGTAACAACCGACACCCACACGGCTCGTGACTTGAGATAGCGCGCCGTACATTTTTTCGTACGGCGCTAAATTTAGATTCACTATCGCTAGAGAGCTCAATAATCAAAGTGTGAGGTGTCATTTTCTTCAGAAAAACAAGGGCTACCTGATGCGATATTAATAATTTAGATATTTTAAATAAAAAAGTTTCATTTTTTGTCACATGCACGTGATTTGCAAGCGCTGACATGCCCGGACAGTAATCTGCGTATTACACCCACATGCGGGCATGTCAGACGCACATTTTGACATATGACTCATTAGCGGGAGATATGAGAGAGCGGATTTATCTTAAAAAATATCCGCGCGCCGCGAGATATGCGCCGCCGATGCACGGTATCGCCGGCGCCCAGCGGTCGTTCCGCTAGGCCGAGTGCACAGCTTCCGTGGTCCACCACGTTACGCCGATGCCTACAATAAAGATGTAAATCCCCTCTCTCAGTAATCCCTTTTTGGCAGTTATTTTCCCGTTATTTTCGCTGGACCCAAATAAAAAGGCTGCGAAAACCTAGCGAAATCACAGTGCTCTCAGTGCCTTAGTGCCAGTAAATATTTGTTGCCGTGTATGTGCGACAAATAGTTTTTACAACGTCACTCTGCCCGTTTTTCGCTAGGTTTCCTTCTGAAACAAAAACTCTGCTTTTTATTTTCTTGTGTGTAAATTGTTGTGAATTAAAACCCCTGAAGAAACACCGTCGATCGTAGCGTTGCTCTCCGGTGTTTCCAAAGTATCATCATCATCAACAAGATTTAGAAGCGAGTTGTGACTCATCGTCAGTGACGTCACGACGCCCGGAGCACAGCAGACAGGCGAGTAATCGGTGATCCACCCTATTCTAAAATAATTATTTGTTACGGGCGTGTCTGTCCGTAACAACTGGTCCTTCGGCGCCGGAGAACCGCTCTTACTTGCTTGTATTTTTGCTGTATGTCATCATGTCTCGATCTGGTTTGAGATCGGGAGCTCGTCGGGACACATCGGAAGAAGGAGATGCGCGAAGCAATCCAGCATCTTCAGACGATGAGAATGCGTTACACGAGGAAGAAGGAGGCTCACAGCCTGGGTCCATAGAAGCTACATCGGCTTCTGCATCAGAAAATGAAATCATCAGAATGCTGAGGGCGGAGCTGCGCCGGCAAAACCGTCACCACAGGCGGCAGATGCAGGAAATGCAGCAGAGTCACGCGGCAGATTACGCACGAGCACTGTCATTATCGCAAACAGCAGCGGGAAAGGATCCCGTGACGTCACGTACCGGAACGTGTACTGTCGGCGCCGTTGCAACGAACGCGGCGGCGCCATGTTCTGCTGAAAGCGATTTGGGCCCGGATATGGGCAATAATGGCTCGATACCTACAACATCGGGTGACGATCCCGAGCGGAGAAGAACGGACATGGATCAGTTTAACAGCCGCCGGGACGAGATGGGAGGACCAACAGCAAGCCACCCACATACCGTGCAGTCACATGGACATGCACAAACTGCACCTCCGCCATTGGCAGAATGGATGCGGAATCAGCAGTCACAGTTCGACCGAATGACGGACGTGTTCGCCGAAGCTATTCGGTCAACGCGCTCGGTCGAAAGCCCCCGATACGCGTCCAGTCAGGACGAGCCGCGTATGGCAGCGTTGATGGCACGGCAGTCTAGCGCAAAAGACTTGCCAGTGTTCAATGGGGACGTTATGGAATGGCGTGCGTTTAAAGCACAATATGATCAGTCGTCGGAATTATGCAGTTTAAATCCGGCAGAAAATTTAATTCGTCTGCAGCGCGCCTTGAAAGGGAAAGCGCGGGACACGGTTGCACCATTGCTGGTGGACCCGCATAATGTTGCAAAAATTATGCAAATTTTGGAGCGATGTTTTGGTCAGCCGGACAAAATAATCGCAACTATGTTGGAAAAGGTGAGACATCTGCCACGTCTCACAGACTCCAGTGATACGGGAAGTTTAACTGAGTTCGCGATCGCGGTGACGAATGCTGTGGCCACCGTCGAAGGTCTCGATTCCCGATATCTAGCCGCACCCCAACTACTATGTGAGATGGTTGGAAGACTACCATTACCAGCGCGGATGGCATGGTTCGCTACAAGAGCTTCGTCAGATTCCAGTACGATACAAGATTTTGCAAACTGGCTCACGATGATAACGGATGCCGCCCCCAAGCACGGAGGACAAGATACGTCGCTAGTACCGGGACAGAAAAATAAAAAATATGCACAAATTAATTTTGCTATATCGAACGCAAAAGACGCGCCGCGAAAATGTGCGATTTGCGATATGACGTCACACAGCACGGCCGGCTGTAGTGATTTCGTTCGAAAAACGACCGCGGAGCGCGTACAAATAGTTCGCGAAAAAAAGTTGTGCTTTAAGTGTTTAGAACAGTGGTTCCCGGGACACAATAATCAGTGCAAAGTGCGTAACATCCGGTGCAGTGTAAAAAACTGTAATGCAAAACACCACAAATTATTACACAATACCGCGAAGCCATCGGAAGCAGAAAAAGATGTTGCCTATACACCAGGCGCAGCGCGCGGGCCAAGTGAAGCCTGACATCAGGTGGCCACCGTGGCTACCCGAGTTGATGACGCAATTCTATTAAAAGTGCAACCGGTCGTCGTGGGTGGCCCGAGTGGGCAGATAAAAACATTTGCGCTATGTGATGAAGGCTCCTCAGTGACATTGATCGATGCTAAATTAGCTAGTGCCGTCGGTGCGCGCGGTCCAGTATATAAATTAAACCTTCGCGGTATTGGAGGTATGTGCAGTACGGACACGAAATCTGAAAAAGTGAATCTGACAATCGAAAGTAGTGATGGTAGAAAATATCAGGTGCAAGCAAATACGGTGCGTGATTTAGCCCTTCCCTCGCAATTCATGGTACCGATTGCAGAGGGGCTGGTGGGCCGCGGCCGCTTAGAAATAGTCCAACCGCGAATATTGGTTGGCATGGATAATACCAGCCTTATTACGTCACGTGAAGTGCGCGTAATAAAAGCTAACAGCGATGTGTTAGAGTCGCGAACTGCACTAGGCTGGGTGCGTCACGGAGTGTGTTCCATGATACGGACCGATGAGTCATCCGTGCTCGCAGTGAATGAGACACCCGCTCCCACGGATGGAGCGATCGAGCAACTGATAAGGGCGCATTTTGCCGTGGATTCGATAGGCATTACCACAACAATGCGAGTCAAAACAGATGACTTGCGAGCCATGCAGATAATGGAAGCCACTACAAGGCAGCGCTCTGATGGTTTTTGGGAAACCGGTTTGTTACGGCGGCGGCAGGAGGTATACCTACCGGACAGTGAAGAAACCGCAAAACGGCGCTGGGCTGGAATACAGCGAAAAATGGATAAAGATCCGGCCTTCGCGACCGCATATCGCGAAAAAATGCGGTACTATATACAACAAGGATTCGCCGAGATTTTGTCACCCGCGGAAAGGGAACAAATAGGCAGCCGAAGATGGTATCTGCCACATTTTTCGGTCTTTAATCCGCGAAAACCCAAGAAAATAAGAATTGTTTTCGACGCCGCTAGTAAATGCAAAGGCGTAGCATTGAATAATGCTTTATTATCGGGACCTGATCTCTTGTCTTCGTTGCTAGGCAACATATTCAGATTTCGGGAGGGCCGTATAGCGCTTGCGGCCGATATCCGAGATATGTTTTTAAGAATTAAAATTGTGAAACCAGATCAAGAGTCACAATTATTTATATGGAATGAGCCGGGAGAAGAGCCGCAGACCTACAAGATGACGTCAAAGGTTTTCGGCGCTACTTGCTCACCTTCAAGCGCGCAATATGTACGCGATAAGATCGCCGATTCGGCGGCTGCGCAGTTTCCAGAAGCGGCGGCAGTCATAAAAAATAAATTTTATATGGACGACATGCTGAGTGCCGTGGACACCAAAGAAGAAGCCGTGATGATGGCACGACAGGTGTCCGAGATTCTTCGCAGAGGGAAGATGGAATTGACCAACTGGGCCTCTAATGACGCCGATGTACTGGAACATATAGCTCCACATTTACGAGCAGTGGAGCCAGTACAAATTATTGGGGCGGATATGATAACAGAGCGAGTCCTGGGAGTATCATGGGACCCGGCGGCGGACAAATTCTTGTTTAAATTTATGGATCTGCCGGAATTAAAAGTAGAGGATAGACCGACAAAGCGCCAAGTGTTGAGTGAGGTCATGAGGATTTTTGATCCCGTGGGTTTTTTGGCTTGTGTGATGATAAGATCGAAGATTCTTTTACAAGCCGTCTGGCGTTCTAAAGTGGATTGGGATCAGCCTATTCAAGTGGAACATGCCAATAAATGGCGCATGTGGCAAATTTTATTGCGCAAAAGTGGCTGCGCAATTCCGAGACAGTGCATTTCGAGTCGTCATCGCCAAGTGACAATACATGTTTTCTGCGACGCGTCAGAGTTAGCATGCTGTGCGGTAGCATATTTTGTGGAAAAAATAGACGGTTTTAAAAAAGTGAATTTTATCGCGGCAAAAACGAAAGTAGCCCCCTTAAAACCGCTATCAGTGCCGCAATTAGAACTGCAAGCTGCTTTAATTGCAGCGCGCTTGGCGGCCACCATTAAAAAAGAATTTACATGCCGCATTGAAAATATAATTTTTTGGACGGACTCGACAACAGTGCTATGTTGGCTGCGAACTGATCCGCGCACGTACTCAGCTTTCGTCGCCAATCGCCTCGGCGAAATTGATGAACTTACAAGTGCGGCGAACTGGAAGTGGGTGCCGACCAAATATAATTCAGCCGACATCGGTACGCGAGATGGGGAGCCGCCCGATTTATCACCTTCAGGGCCATGGTTTAGTGGACCAGCCTTCCTGAAAAAAGATGAATCCGAGTGGCCTCGTGAAAAAACGCCGCCGCAGCCCGACAAAGAAAT
>JADDOH010000934.1:76640-110262 GCA_016648135.1 Agrypnia vestita | reverse complement strand
AAGACTTTGTCTTTTAAAATCTTAAAAAACTCATACGCCCAGTCTGCCTTGGCGAAATCGATCCAAATTCGGTCCAAAAGTCCCACTCCATCTCAAGAAAGTAAAATTGAGTAAAGTCCAGAAATTCCCCGTAGCGCAATGAGTAGCAAAATCTTCAAGGTATTGTGTCGGAATCATTTGCCGGATTTATCATGGACCGCGAGAAGGACGTGTATTCTTTGTAAACTTCACAGTGATGAAAGGCTCTGCGCAAGATGCAGAATATATGCAATTATTTCAGATTTAGGGCATGCTGCTCATTTTTTTTTTTCTATTTAAGTTGAATATAAAAAAATTGGTTGCACCGTGCCTGTCTCACTAGAAAGATGTGTATAGAGACAGGCATAGTTTACAATAGTGTCTAGGTATAAAATGTATGGTATGTAAAATAATTATTTGTATTCGATGAAGTATTGTATATTAAAGTAACTTATGGTAGAGAAATGTAGAAAGGGCATTAAAATAAATAAATAACAAAGAAAAGAAAAGCCTAACGTTGTAAGAACGTATAGGAAGGTCCCCTCAAGTCCGACTCCTTCTGAGAGAGGTTTCCGGTGGTTACTTCTCCACATAGGCAAATACGAAGGAGTTCCAAGTTCCACGGACAAATACCTCCCGTTCCAATAAAGCTGGTAGTCGTTAGAGCAGAATACCTGAACTCCCATTGAAGTTCTTTATAAGCCTTGTACATAGCAAGCAAAGCCAAAAATAATTGTAACTCACAAAAAAAAACTTATGGGACAAATCACCCCATAAACATGATAACCATATTTTCTAGGATTACATATATATAATAACCACCAATTTTAGGACCACACCACCACGCGACAAGGAGGAATCGAAAGGGCGCTGACCTCAGACATTGTATCACAACCCGTGACTTTGACAGGTCAGCAAAGCGACACGAGCCGGCAGCAGACAAAGACACACACGCCGCGGGAACTATACCATAGACCAAACACCGAAGCAAGAATGCACCCGGACCCCGGCGGGTGCATGTCAATGCCCGAGCACCATCAGTAAATATTGCAGAGGACGGACCGAACGCCCGGCAAGACGGTCAAAGGTTAGACCATCGATAAAAACTCAGCGCGCGTGAAGCAGACATCACCAGGAGCCTTTGTTCCAAGAGAGTACATATATAAACGATACTCCCCCGTAGCAGGAAGTTCAGTTTGTGTAAACCAGTAGCACGCTACGACGTTTTGTCTGCGACTACCCTCGAGAACAACCGTAACGTACCAATCGTAATACGTGCGTTACGGACTTAGTAAGGACGTTTTATTATTGTGTCATTTTGTGAATTGTAATTGTTGTAAGCAAAAATAGAGCCTATAAAACATTAAACGACTTTCAACAAATTTCTTTGCATTAAGAAGTGGTGATCTCAACATCGAAATCCATATTTTCAACCACATACACATCATCCCCAACAAGGGCGGATCCAGCTTAGGCGCCAGGGGGGGGTCACATAGTCACATAGTGGTCAAGTCACAAGAAGTTATTATTTAATATTGATAATAATAAATACTTACAAGTAAAACGAAGGTATTTTATTAATAAATGTAAGTATCTACTGTACTTAAAAATACCTACCTATATTTAAATAACAAAATTCATTTTTATTTTACGTTTTCTCCCGAAACGAGTTATCACTTCATCTACTCCAATGGGTACGTTTTTATGGACGTGAAGAAGTAGCAGTCCGGTTAGACGTTCTTCAACCATTGAAGCTCTTAGCCACGATTTGATTCTTCGCAACGTAGAGAAAGATCTTTCCGCTGTCGCTACACTAACAGGTAGTGTAGCCATAATACATAAAAAATTTCTTATATTAGGATACATCTCAATATCGCAATTTAAAATAAGGTCGGAAATCGACTGCGGTATGTCCTGACTCCGCTGCCACTTCACCATCCACAGCCGATATTCGTTTACAACGACAGAAACTGGAGTATTATCTAGTAACAATGTATAATCGGTTGCTAGTTGTTTCACAGTTTCAATGTCTTGATTACTGTATTCGCTTTTTGGCATGAAAACGCTTAGTTGAAACAAATTAAGTATTTCAAGAGACAGACGGTCCTGTTATTATTGAATCCAGAAGAGGGATGTATATTAATTAGGGTGTCCCGTCCACGTATGAGAAAAAAAAATTTGAACAATCACAAGAGGTTTCAAAATTTGCGTAATTTTACACAAATTGCGAAAAAGGTAACAAAAAATAGAATTGTTTGTCATCTTAAGAGCTCTACCAAGCTTTGAAGTTTTGTAAATTTTACGTTTTTATAGAGTTAAACCGTTTGCCTAAAATAATTTAAAAAAATCATGTTTAAAAGGTATTTTAGTATTGAAATTAATGAAACAAAGCACAAGAAAATAAAATAAACAAAATATATATTATAATCAATGACAAAAACTAAAAATAAACTTATTTTTGTGTCCAAAATTTGGCATTTCTGCTCGAGATTGCTGGTTCTGGTTCTAATAAAGCCATCCCTAGAAGTAACGTCAGTTACACTTTGTGAGGCGTCTGTTATATTCTCTAGGACCCGAAGTGCAACCATCTAAGGTCGAGAATAAATGACGAAGGGGTAACTCATTGACATGAAGCATACAAACACACCATTGTAACGGTCTCTGCAAATACTCCTCTAAATATTGTATCACGCCACCCTTCCAATCGGTGTTAGTTGCAGTTCCGTCACATTCAACGCAAATCACGTCATCTTAATTCCAACCTCGACCCTCTACTAAAGTTGTGATCGCAGTAAGAATTCCCTTTGCAGTGCCACGTCTTTCGGTATTGTGTATCCCAAATAAATTTATCCAGGCTGTGCTAAAATTGAGATATGGTCTTCTAAAACTTCTTCGCGATGATCTTTTCGTCCATCAAAGTAAATGCTTTTTATAATAATACCTCCAATATCTTTTGAAGCTTCCGGGCTTTAGATACATCTCTGTAGATCTTATTTTTATCAATAACCAGAGTTAAATCTTCGGTAGAAACCAAGCCGACGTCAGTCAAAACCGCAGCAGCAGATTGCGTAGATAAACCGTATCTATCACAGATTTTAGCAACTGTCGGCAAAGGCAATGTATTCCATTTCGCCGTTGAAGTCAGTGGTGTCTGTCTAGGGCGAGTTTGTCGGGGATGCCTCTGTTATCGGATACGTTTCTGGGGAAGATTCACGCACTGAATCTTCATCACAATTTGCTGAGACAGAATCGGTTTCTTGAGTAAAACACGAATATTTTGGTACCGTTATTGACTCTAAAATTTATCTCTGCTGTCGTTTAATTAATCTAGCCGTTTCTTTCTTATCAAAACCGCTTATAACCATTTTCCTATCATTTATTTGATCCAACAAAAACTTCTCTCATTGATGTAAACTTTCTTAGGTTTTAAACACGAACAAGATTCAAATGAAGTGCATTTACAAGCGGAAACGTCAAAAAGTTTCTCAGATGACTAAAACACATTTCAATTTATTTTCTAAACTATCATGTCGTTTGTTTTTGGGGTATTTTTCAAATTGAGATACTTTTAAAAAATTGGATTTCACTAATTAAATAACTTGTTCCTTAGTTGCAACTGGAATCGAAGTTTTGGTCCAAATATTGTTGATCTCTTCGGATGCAATTACATATACAGGGTTATTTGTAAAACATTAATAACCTCGCAGGACTATATTCCTGCCTTGATTATGAGTCGAAAATGTTCAAGCTACTATGACCTAATATCAATAGTTAACGAGATATGTGACATCAAACTTTGCATTTTTTTTTTCAATATTTCTGACTTATTTTTTGTAAAACGTCGGACTATTAATACAGTAACTCATATCGATTACGAAAAATTCATTTGTTTCAATACAAGTTAAATAAAATGATGAAAACCCTGAAAAAATTCCAATTGGAATTTTTTCCAATTGGAATTCGAAGATTTTTATTTTTTTATTTGATTCGTATTAAAGGGAATGAATTTTTCATTTTTGATATAAGTTACTGTAATGATAATCCAACGTTTTACAAAAAATAAGTCAGAAATATTGAAAAAAAAATGCAAACTTTGATGTTGCATAACTCCTTAACTATTGATATTAGGTCATAATAGCTTGAACATTTTCGATTCATAATCTAGGCAGGAATATAGTCCTGCGAGGTTATTAATGTTTTACAAATAACCCTGTATATCTGATTTGGATGAATATTTTCAATTATACGTGAATTTCAGGTCGTTCTTGACAAATAAAATAAATTAAATGACACCCCTTACAGTTGGTAGCTACTGATTGTCAAGTTTTTTATATGGTCCGAACATAGCAAAAGTAGTCTGACTACGCCTCGAGCTTCTTATTTAAAAATCACAAAATCCGCTTTTACTACTGTAACAATCGCCATGGTACTTTTATGGCATAAAAATTATTTTGGTTACGAAGAAAACACTCGCGAGTCAAGTCAAGAAAGTCCTCAAAACAAGTTCAAACTTGAGGGTATTTGCAGGTTGAAACCCAACAAATTCGAAGTTGCTGGTAACGTGTTGTTGCATGCAAATCGAAACGTCATGTATGATTTACACCTAAATAGAATAAAAAGTAATTTTTTTTGTATTTAGTTCAGGAGCCAAAATTGAGGATAGCGAAATATCACCATAAAAATGTCAATTTTTCAAAACTTTGTAGATCGGTAGAACCCTAAAGATATAGTTTTATTTTATTTTTAAAATTATTTTGGTAATCTACGCTCAATTACGCAAGTTTTGAGAGGTCTTGTGTTGCGATAAGCCAAAAAAAAATTATCGGGACAGCCTAATGTATATGGCTCTGCGGAAATACTCTTCAGCAGATTGAGCAGGTTGGTTATTGGTCCTATGTATTTGTCTTGACACTATTCTGGGACATTTAATTTCTACATCTAGCTGCTCAGCTACTTCTTTAGCCTCCTCAAAAAGCTGTCGGTAAATTACGTCCGCATTTTCTCTTTTATTTTGTAGAACACTTATAGTATCATTAATAGCGTCCGCAGCATTTTTTAAATCAATCGAGTTCGATTGCAGTATTCAGCTTAAAGATACAGTAGTACCTGAAAAATAAAAAAGTTAGTAAGTGACTGAATGTGAGTATGAGTATTTTAATTAGTGGTCCACCTAGGTCCTGGACCCAGCCCAGGGGGGGGTCATGGGGGTCATGATGGATCCGCGCTTGATCCCCAAAAACTATATCATATATGAGATTATAGTGTGTGCTAGTGTGGTTGGGTAAGTGCGCCTATTTTATTTCTCCCCTTGTTTCGGATCCGCTGTTTTATTTTGTATTTTATATAAGGGTTGTAAATTGTGGTTAGCCCAGGTTGCTTTAATTCATCAAGCGTGCAATTAAGTAATTTGGGTCCAAAATAGTTAAAGCTCCTTTATCCATACGTGATATGGGACCTTGGGATTTGTAGATTGACGATGCGAGGATAGCCGGGAGGAACTGGTGACCACGAAAGGTTTAGCTTCAATAAGAATGACTGAGAACGAGTCCAGGAAATGGACATATTCTCGCTACAGGTCGAACTTGACAGGAAAAGAAATAGCTCGAGTTACGCAGTAGAAACAGTTTAGAAGACAGTGTTGCATCGTGCGACAGAAAGGAAATAGTACAATACTCAAAACATACCGACAAGACATGAATATCGATGAATCACAAGCGCCGAAATAGCCCAAGCCCGGAGCTCGCTTGGCCGTGGCAAGTAACATACCATCTAGCGTCATGTAGAACCCTCGGGCCAGCAGGTCGCTGATCCCGACCCACACGCTGTCGGTGCTGGGGGCCATCTGCCTGGCCAGCGCCCGCACCTGCGCCTCCGTCCTGGGGGCCGCCAGCTGCGCCCCCTCGGCGGCGCACCGCGCCACGGCCTCGCCCCATGTCCCGGGCGGGTGCTCCTTGTAGAAGGCCTGAGACGCGCTGTCGAACGTGTAGTCAGCTTTAAAATTAGGGGAGGCTGAAAATGAAAAGCGCAATTTTTGAATTACTGTTTCCGGGTAGATCTCGCGCAGTCGAATTATGAAAACCAGATGTGAAAATAATCTGACGTTTGACCAATATTGAAACTTAATATTTTCCCTCGACTTACTTTACCAAGTTAACCCCCTTATTATTTTTTGTTATTTTTCCCTCTATCCATTATCTTACCCGGCAGAATATTCTAGACTTATAGTCTGTATGGCCTGTATACATATATAGCTCGACTCTGACCATAGAAAAGAGATGGCAGAATGAAATGATGTGTTATCGCGAAATGTTCGCAAAAAGTTACAAATTACCGACAATCGACAATATCGACAATACCGACCATCTGCATTGAAAAGCTCGCTCACTTCCATCAGATACACCTGGCGGAGGTGAGCGAAGCTCGAATAAATACTTTATGGATAGAGTGCGCAGGCCCTGACTCTGACCCACCCTCTGCCACGTATCCCAGCACGGCATCCTACCTAATCTCCTCCTCCCTTGATCCATGTGGTTTATGAACGCTCCCGTATCATATTTTGAAAAAAAACTAATATATCAAATCATATTTATAAAAGGCACTATTCAATCTCAAGTAACTATTCAATCTCACGCGGTTACACGCTGTGATACTTTTAGTGGTACTTTTAAATGTTACTTATCGTTATCCACCAGCGAAGCCCAACAACGCGAGTCCGCGAGGGAGAGAGGCTTTCCCTCCGTCTGGCGGCCCTGATTGTGGAGCGCCGCTTGAATTTTCTCGACCGAGGCCTGCTTGTGACTTGTTGCGGCTCTGCAATATTAGGTTTGCGTCTCGACTGGAGCACCTCGATAGGCCGTTAATAGACGGGACTAGCAGTCCGCTGTAAACTACTTTCAAAATCACTGTTCCTCCAGATCTACTAGTCGTATCAATATGCTATCAGATAAATGAGTTTGCTGGCAGCCTGCAATCGACTTCTCAGTTTTCAGTAGGGACGTGAAGATCGTTATTTGGTTCACGGTGTCGTCATCTGTAGTGTTGTGAATATTGGAGTAAACAGTTAAATTACTCGTCGCACAACGCTATCAATTGATGATTTCTGACGACGCTTGCTGCTTCAAAACGTGATAAAAGTGATATTATGATGCCATTAACCAAGACTCTGATAGTTTATGAATGACTGTTGTTCTTGAAAAATGGGTTAGAATGTAATTGCGCGACCCGTGATAAAATTATTAATGGTCTTTGTCATCTCACCGAGAAATAGAATACGTATGTCATCAAAATATTGTTTAGATTATGGTAGAGAAAAAAACAGGCCCGACTCCTTTAAATATAACAAATAAGTTTAATTTATTTGATATGCGTACAACATAAATGGCGATTCCTATTGTTGTAATTTTTCAGAACAAATTTCTGTGAAATTTTTTTTAAAACCAAATGAATTAATCAATTAGAAAGACATACAGAAAAATCTAATTCACGAAAAAATATTAGGTTACTACTGGAAGAACTACATATAAGGTCGATATATTCATGGAAACATAGAGGGTTGCTATAGCTTAGTGGTCAGAGCACCGGCTCCGGAAAGGAGGTGACCTGGGTTCGACTCCCAATAGTAACCTTATATTTTTTCGTGAATTATATTTTTCTGTATGTCTTTCTGATTGATTGATTAATTTGGTTTTAAAACATTTTTCACAGAACTTTGTTCTGAAAAATTACAATTTCACAAATATGAATGTGTTCTTGAATATATACTACATTATAAATGTCGCAGGCATGAATGTACTCGTTGTGCATCGAGCAAATATAGATAATTTACATACTTAAGTGAGGCATCATCTCTTGCGGCAATGGTCTGTCGAACTTGCCCAAAATCACCAGAGACAACGACTCAAAATCAGTGCAACTCCTAAGATTGTAAAAAATCGTCTTATAAGTGCATGACCTGGAAAATCGCGTTCCATCAACCACAACAAAACGTGGGCGTTGCAACAACTGTCTGCGGAAAAGCGATCGCAAAGTGGCAAAAAGATGCCAAAAATGCGCAAAATTTGTGTGCAATGATCACTCGTTGATTTTTGTCAACAGTGTGATAATAATGATTCTAAGAGTTCCCAAAAGTATTGTAAATTTTAACTTTGATCTCACCATATGTACAAAATGTTAATTTTTGATAGATATTTTACTTTACTTTGTTTTTTTGTCTAATTAGACATTAATTCATGTTGTTTCTTGAAAACATAATAGTTCACATAAAGCACTTTAATAATAAAATAGTTTTAGTTACATATTTATTCAGTATGTATTAAAAATAATTCCTATAATTTGGGGTCACCTGAGACCCCGTGCGAGTAGTTATGTAATTTTCTTCGTGCGAGTAATTAAGGGTTAATAATTGGCCTTACAAAGAGAATGGCCTTCCATGGTCCACCCGCCTTATATTATGTTTCTAGACTTCGGTGCCTGGGTCATGTGTAGAGAATAACTGAGCAAGAAGCGCCGAAGTCCCTGCTGAATTCAAGACCGATAGGGCCAACGAACTTAGGAAGGCTAAAATCAAAATGGAACAACGACGCCCTCAAAGACATTTCTGCCTTGGATATGCTCAACTGGAGGGAGATGGCACACAACCGATACGAGTGAAGGAAGTCTCTTGAGGAGGCCAAGACCCACCAAGGGTTGTAGAGCTGATGATGATGATTATGTTTCTACAGTCTTGTGACAATATATTATTATTAATTAAATATTATATTATTTGTACTGAATATTTTATATAAAAATTTATTTTGCGAACTTTTGCGATTGGATTATTATATTGTAACGAGTTGTCCGTTGACATTTGACAGCCGAATACAAGCGAAGGCGCATGCGCGCGGAACAGCGCAGAACATGCGCAGAACATGCGCAGAACGACAGGCCGGTGAGCTCAGTCGTTGAAATAACGAACTAACAGATAATTCGAAAGCGAAGATTTTATAAAAGTTCTTACCGCAGTAGCAAAACAAAAGCGAAGCGGTTCTGTGAGTTTAAAATGTAGTATTGCGTTTCCAGCGAATGTAAAATGTCAGATAAAATGTTGAAGCGATAATAAAGTTTTATTTACGAGTGATAAATTACGAAATACGTTTTTATTTCATTTCGACCGAGCCACGACACCTAACAATTAACAATATGACATATTAAAATTGATGTTACGAAAATTTGAAACCAAATAATAAAAATATTTAACAAATTTAGTATAGGTAAGAGCACATAAATAAAAAGATAAACATGAATTGGCTTCCGAGAATAAATAATCGCATTGTTATCAACATTATTGACCCCACAACCTTTCTTTACACAATACGTAAATAAATTTTTTGTTAGTTGAGGTAATTTTGTAGAACTCTATAATAGTTTGAGATTGATAATGCCCTCATTAATTTAATTAAACGAGTAGAGCTAAAAAACAAGTTTTTATTTTGAATATACACAATATTTTAAAAACCTGAAGAACTAAAATTAAATTAAACTAAAGTTAAATTAACTCAACGTGTGTGCATTACAAAGTTCAATTCAGTTTCAATAAAAGACTCGATCATATTTCGAAAGATGTGTTCAAGGAAATAACATAAAAATTAGAAAAAAAATCATCAAGAAGGGCTTTCAATATATCAAATGCTATCCGAATTTTTAAAAATTGAAAACATGTGTAGTCTGAGGCTTGGATCGATATTTTTCGATATTCTCATCGAAAGATATCGATCATGTCGGAAGCCGCAGACAGCACAGCCCTATACCTTTTTTGGGAGAATATTCTGGAAGCATGCGCAAATATCTATAAATAGAGGGAGAGACGCGATTTTTAACACTCTCCTCGTAGACCTCGTTCATCCAGTGTTTTATAACTAGTCTTAAGTTTTTATTAAAAAGTATTGTTAAAAATCAGTGTATTCAAAATTAAATAAATCTTGTAAGTTTTCCATTTTCTCCAAATTCTTCTTTTTATTCTCTGCTTCCCGAATTATATATATATATATATATATATTCCAATATTTAGATACCCCAGTATTTGAATATTGGTGGTGACCCCTTAGATAAAATAAAGCCCATAAAAAACAAAAAATAAAAGAGAAACAATATACTCTCGTCCCCCACCCACACATGTTTCACAAAACTGTAATGAATCGTCGTCAGAAGTCGATTTGAAGACATTTATCTCTTATTTTAGCTATCACAAAACATTTGTACCACTTCAAAAATAAATATTAATAATTTAACTACGTTAAAGTGTTATTAATTATATTTATCATCTCCCTAGATGTCGTATTCTATTAACCAACATGTAAATATCAATTATCACAGTCACGCCAAAGAAGTTCATCTTCCACCATGTGTACATGAGTAGCCACACACTCTCCACGAGTCGCGTGGTGTATTTTGTATCACAGGGAACTTGTACCACAATAGAATGCGCTCACCTGTGGCGAACGGCAGCATCCATAGCACAGCACACGCGACCACTGCTGTCCACATTCTGGGATTCTGAGCTGGAGAGCAGAGATAGCGTGGACCACTCTGATTGACCGTACTGAAACGAACAACACGCCTAATTTATGTATTTCATGACCCATGTCCATGGACGACATTTTAAAGAGATTTTCGACTAATTACAACTATCTCTTTGTATAGGGTGTACCAGAGCTAGCGGCAGAAACTAAACTTGGCCGGTAGATTTCTGCCTATGTTATGAGTCTAAACTGTTCAAGCAACCATAATCTAATATCAATAGGAGATGTGCAGCATCAAAGTTTGTATTTTGTTTTTACAACCTTTCTGTGAGACGTTTTGGATCCCATTGCAGGGTCCATCATAAAGGCTGATGTGTTGTTGACAAGGTATTGTCCGGCACGGTATTGCCATGCAACACATAAATACAGAAACACCAATCTTCCGACATGGTATTGCTATCCAATACTTAATACAACACTTACAACGTTCTTACCCTGCTTTCTACACGGTATTTCAAGCCAATACTTAACCACAACAACGGACCCTGCAATGGGATCCGAAACGTCGGCCAGAAAGGTCGCAAAACCACGGCATTATACCCCAGAAGACACAAATCAGAAAATTAAGTATGAGGATTGCTAGAAGCCAATAAAGACGTGTTGACGCAGTCGTTGAAAAAAACACTATTATGCTTACGCATTACTTACACCTATGTATAAATAAATACGCTATATTTATGGTACAAACTTGGTGAAAATGTAATTAATTTTCGCGGTATTTTTAATAATCCCTGTATTGCCCTTATCGGGATAAATAATAATGCATTTAGTAGCCGTACATTCGTGTATAGGTCGTGTCTAACTTCTGATAACCCACATTTTCGTAAAAAAACGTGAATATACATTTTAATACAAACCGCAAATACGTAGCGGTTAGTCATTATAATTAAATTTATTATCAACTTATGAAACCACGAATTGCCGAAATGTCAAAGCATTAAAACAAAGATAACACTCTGATAAAAATTGGATTTACCTATATGTTTAAAATTTCTCAAATTATATTTAATTGTTGTATATATACTGGGTTATATGGAAAACATTAATAACCTGGCAGGACTATATTCGTTCCTTGATTATGAATCGAAAATGTTTGAGCTATCATGACCTAATATCAATAGTTATGGAGATATGCGACATCAAAATTTGCATATATTTTTCAATATTTCGGACTTACTTTTTGTATAACTTTGGACTTTCATTACAATAACTTATATCGATTACGAAAAATTCATTCGTTCGTTAAAAAACCTTCGATTTCCAATTGGAATTCGAAGGTTTTTTTATTTTTTTATTTGACTTGTATTAAAGGAAATGATTTTTTCATATTCGATATAAGTTACTGTAATGATAGTCCAACGTTTTACAAAAAATAAGTCAGAAATATTGAAAAAAATGCAAACTTTGATGTCGCATATCTCCATAACTATTGATATTATGTCATTATAGCTTGAACATTTTCGACTCATAAACAAAACAGGAATATAGTCCTGCGAAGTTATTAATGTTTTCCAAATTACCCTGTATAATTCATCGTGAAAAAATATTCAAAATAGCTAATTAATTGTAACCACCTGTCCTAATTGCAGAAATGTCTGAAGCAGTGTACAGCCAATAGAAAGGACTCACCGTCGGCGTCGTTACGATCTTTTGTGATCAACCTTTTTAGTGCTACTAATACCGTGGTATGCTAACATATTGATGTAGGCAAGACCTTGCGGGTGGCCGTTAGATAAAATATTAATGTTCAGGTCACCAGTTACGACGACGTTTTTTTTGTTAGAAAGGAGAGAAAGATGATCGTTAAGTGAAGTAATAAAAGGTGAACTATATTAATTGACGGGGATCAGTAAATTGCCAAAATGCTTGTACAGTAGCCGGCAAACATCTAGAAATTTTACGACGTAGTGGGGGGAGGTTTGCGCATGTACCTTTCCACCAATGAGACCCAAATTGCGCATTCCCCCACTACGCTAAAAAATTTCAAGAAGTTTGCCGGCAACTGTATCATTGTTGTAATTTATTTGTAAGCGGTTGGCCTCCTGAATTATGATTTCGGATACAGTACAGTGGAGTTCTTTTTGAATGTACACTACTATGCCATCGTTTTTTGAGGAATATGTGGAAGTGTACTCACATACTCACATTATTGAATATTGATTGTTTTTAGTGTTTATGTATGCACAAATCATTCAGCCAGCAATCAGTAAGAATAATAATTTGGAAGCTTACGCAGAGGCTGTCTGGTATAATCATCAAAATTTATCAAAATTTTTGTTAATTGATTATGTTTGATTGAGTATTTTAACATTCTATAAATCATTAATAAATTTTTCACAGAATTTTGGATCTGAGGTAACACGAGATTCCTGAGTATTTATATCAATCATATTTATCAATTTGTGTGCCATAATCAATGATATAAGTATAATAAAATAAGCAGAACAGTAATATAAATATGTGTGAGCTCCGACGTCAGAGGCTATAATATTATTGTCAAATTTTACTACTTACTCGTCAAACTTCTAGAGTAGTCTATTCAAGGACTGATTACTGACCGGAGCCCTCATACACTTATATTATATTATTTAGATCATCTGCATGATTGATATAAATTATTCTCTTGGTGCAATTTTTAACCACGATTTTTCATTCTTGAACCATACAAACATTTTTTCTTTCTTTGGATTGTTGCTTGGTTTTCCAAAGGAGTTCTTTGTAATATGCACAAAGTATTTCACTAATATAAAGTTTCTCACATCCTAGAGTTTTCATCGTAGCTGCATCAATATTTGTTTTGTTATCCAACAGGCTATTTTTATCTTGATGTCTGCAAATTTGGCTATTAGTTTCTGTGGGGCTCCCTCCGTCTGTCATTAATTCTTCTTACTTCTATGATGTCTTGATTTTGTACGTGTAGTCCTGCTGCTGTGGCTAATTGCTTGACCAACTTTGTCGGCTGCTCGCCGTTCCCTTGCGGTATTCCAGCTATTTCTAATGAATCCACATTGCTTATTTGTTTCAAGTCTGCCAGTCTAATTTCGAAATTTTTTGTTATTTTATTTTTTCATTTAATTCTTTACGTAGCGATTCCACTTCCGTTATCAATTTCGTTATAATGTCCATTTTCTTATTGATGTCACCATACTGTTTACTAATAAAATCGGTTGATTTTCTGGTTTTCAAATTTTCTGTTCTGTTTCAATTTTTGCAAATGTATCATTTTTTATTAATTGCATTTCTATTTGCCGCATAATAATATCTGTCAAGTCATTTGTGGAAGTGGGTGAAGGCTGAGTTCCTTTGCTTCTGGTTTGTTTTATGATATTTTTGTGTTTAGTTTACGAGGGTATGTTGTACACTGGTTGTAATCCTCACACTGTTGCTGTATGGCTATATTCAAATACAGGTGACAGTAATATTTATTACTCACAGTTGTCACTTTTAGCTATTCTTTTTACGAATATAACTGTTATACAGCAATTGTTTACAGCAACAGTGGAAAGACAATTTCTATAGATTGACATGATTCAACACTTCACATAATTAGGAATTTATTATTTTACTGTAAATGACGAATTTCTAGTGAGGAGCCACGCTTACATGTAAACACAGCACAGTAGTTTGGACGAGAATGAAATAAATATATTGAAAATTATTGAAATAAATCAAAAACATTCTACAATTACACCACAATATTTTTGCAAGCCTTAGTTCAAAAACACTGAAAATACAAAATAATTGAGAAATGTTTCATTAATTCCTTATCTTTCTGAATTACTTAACAATGTTCCTCACTTCCGACTCATCAAAGCAAAGAAGAAGAGCCGATGTGCCCTGAAGGATGCCTCTGGATCCTTCTATCAGCTTTTTTCTGGAAGAAAATATACATTTTACAAAAAAAAATCAAAACTTCAAGGATATAAAACATGATAATTAAAAAAATATTTATAGCCACATTTTTTTATTAATTTATTATGGTGTTCTCCAGGGAATTGGTTTGAGCCCTGTTGATTCTTAGCTTACACAATATTACCAAAACGTACGGTTATACATTACTCTGTAATTCTAAATGAAATGTTACAGTTCAAAAATAAAAATATTTAAATATCCATTTAAAATAAGAATATTCTAAGATTTTTACGGCCACTCAGGATCTTCTGGTTTGTGTCTTCTGGGGTATTATGCCGTGTTTTTACAACCTTTTTGGCCGGAAGGGTTTTTGTTGATAAATATAAATATATACCTTGCAGGACCAGAGAAAGGACGTCCCTCAACATGGCGGAGGCATCCTGTAGCAGACCAGCCGCTCCAGGGCCGACGGCATCTCCTGGCGCAGCACGTCGTCGTCCGAGGAGTTGATGGTGTCGTGTCCCACCTGCGAGCGAGAGAACACACCATTAGCAAGGTTTCACACATAAATAGAGGACACTCCCTTAACGAGGCAACTCTGCTGGAAGACGGCAACAAAACCAATCAGAGACCAGAGGAGCATGTATGCATAATAACAATTACAAGTGGTAATAATCCAGGGCGAATACAGCGATACTTAGCGAAGCTGTCGTGTAGGAGAACTGTAAGAGACTTAATTTGTCTGTATAAAATTATTGACGATATATTAGAGTTATAACAAATGATTTTCTAGGCGGTCTGTTTCGTGACAATGAATTGAAAAAAATATATGTTACGAGTCCATACCGTTGCATAAGGCCCACAAATTGAAGCAATTTTCTCAATTTTTTAAAAATTGCAGGTTAGCTAAATTTATTAATTGATTACATAATTTAGTTTGTATCATTTTAATAAGATATTCGTGTTTAAAATACGTGGAGCCTGATGAATAAATTTTGATATGATACCTTTCCATAAAAAAAATTGATAGAAAACGCAAGTGAAGATATAAGAATAATTGTGAGTTTTGCTCACATGCCAGACAACCGCCTTAAAGTTTATGAATCTATGAAACTTATGCCCTAAAACTTCAATTTTTTAACTTTTTTGTTGTTGGACTTTTCAATTTTTATAGAGAGTGAATCGTCAACACGTCATCGTCTCGTCGGAGATCACAGATTCGAGTTGTATTCTAACGTACTTCTTACAACAGATGTATACATTATTAGAAAATTGCGACAAGCATAGCAATGACCCGCGATATATTAATAAAAAATAGATTAAACGGCTGTCAATAGATAATACAAGAAAGAAAAACATGCGTTCGCATTTTTTCAATTTTTTTTTTGATCGAGATGCGAACACGGAGTTCGTGTCACATCAATATTCTTACTATTTTCAAACTTGAAAAGCTAAACGCTTGTGCTATGAAAATAGGACCAACTTGCTGGTCCGGAGTGAGATTCCAATCCGCGACCTTTGGATCACGAAGCGAGAGTCCTAACCACAAAACCAACAATGTGTATGTGTGTTCTGAATCAGTTTATTTCACATATTCTTCTCATGACATAGTATAGATAGATTTCGCAGCTGGTAATGAAATGATACCTGTATGTTTTTAAAGTAGAATATTAATGCAATATTATTTTAATGTATATATGATATTCTTCCGAATTCTTAACATATACACTAGGATACGCCTGAAAGTTATTTTTTAAAGTACTTTTATAGACCAGTATACCTATAATATTATTAACAATATTTTCACATGTAAGTATGTTCTAAGCTCACAATTATTGGATTTTGTTTTTGATTTTGTTTAATTGTTCAGTTCACTTTCACCAATAACCGTTAGTTTAGTAGTTATAAATTAATTTGAAATAAAGTCGTTATGGAATGTAAAAGAGTTATTTTAATTATAATTCAGTCAGAACGAACTATTATTTTGAACTGTTCTATGTTTTGAACGAATGAACTGTCCAGTTCACTTTCACCAAGACGCGTTCATTAGTACAGTTAATCTAAATTAATTTGGAATTCCTACAACCGGTGTGGAATGTCAGGAAGCTATTTAATTATAATTCAATTAATTAACCACAAGCTTCCCCCGGTCTACAAGACTTCCGCGGAGATTTCTTAAAGCAGTAATGTCCAAAAATGTGAATTGCGAGCTCGTAAAATTAGAATTAAAATTAAAATTGGTTTAAATATCAAAATGACGGACATTTAAAAAAAACAGGAAAATGAAGTTTTTTCACTGTTTTTGATCCAAAAAATAGTAAAAATCAAAATTTTAATTCCGTTGTAGAATAGTAGATAGTTGGTTAGGTTAGGTTTAAGTAAGGTTAGTTTTTTTCTTCTCAAAAAGTTGAAAATGTCGCTGGCGACCTTGATAACGGCTCGTTTAAAACACAAAATACAAAAATATTTAGGTTGAACATGTAAGGGGCTTAATGGAAATTAATATTTTCTTATAAATAACAACATTTAAAAGAAAAACAAGTTGAACTAAAAAATAATAAAAATGTAATTTTAATTTGATTGTCGAATGCGCTAAAGCTGTGCTGTGTAAAATAGTTGGTTAAATTTTTATGAATATCGGTTCAGTAGTTCTGAAGAAATCACAGTTGCCGACCGGAAAACCGTAGTTTTGAGAAAAACGCGTTTAAAAGTTTTTAAGAAAAAAGTTTTACCCAAAGCCAATCAGCGATGCTGGCACCATACATTAAAATTTAACTATAAATTTTCAATTATAAGTAAAAAATCAAGCAGCTGCTTCAATTGATAGAGGCAGGGAGAGTGGAGTAGATAAAAGGCGTGAAGGGTGGAAAAAAGGAGTGACGGCTGAGCACGCTCACGTAGCAAAAATAATATAGTTAGATTAGGCTGCCCCGATCACTCTAAAATGTTAACACAATAGGTACGGGTCTTTTCATATAAGCTTACATTTGAGTTAATGTGGGGACAGTGCATTGTTTCGTTGTATTAAGTTTACGGATACGCCCCTCTCGTACGCCGACTGCGCTGCCTTTTACCGTTATTATAACGAGACTGAATCAGTTAAAATTGACTGAAAATGAGTAATCGTTCCTTTCTAAAGTACAATTTGCAATGAGTTTCTCTGTTGTCTGAGAAGTATGAAATATTTATAATATTTCAGCGTGAGTCTTTCTGAATGGACGCTAGAGCGTCTCTTTTAATCGTAAAAATAAGTTGAAATATTTTCTAATATTTTTGAACAGACTTTCAATAATTTATAAGTACAAAATATAATATGAGAAAAACCAGTTTGATGGCCCTGATATGAGCCTTTTAGACGCACGCTAGGCACAATCGACGAGCACGAGCGATGACGTCACCCACCCTGGCGCCAGCTGTGGCATCTGGGGCCGCTACGTCATTAAGGGTGATTTTAATTAATCTTGAATTGTAGCCACTACGGTGGTCAGATCACTGTAGAACTTATTTTTGTGTATTTTTAAAATGAGTACCTATTTAATAAATATACTTTCATGTATATTGGATAATGCAGGCGCGAAGGAGAAGCCTTGAAAAGAATTGGCTTCTGGCGGCCTGATTACAATACATATAACTGGGTTAATTTTAGTCTGTCGTGATCGACACTATTTTCAAGATATACTCTGAATCATGTACTCTGTAACTTTTATACAAAAAACTAGCAGGAAGGCAATCGGATTATATAACGAAGTATTTTGTTGATTTTTTTTAAACAAATGCTTTATGAGTGAATTGGACCCTTCATAATAAAATTGATCGAAAGCATGTTAGCTGTAATTTTGGTAAAAAGATTCGAAAACGTTATACTAAATTGAAACCTATGACAAAATTATATTCTTAAAATTAGTAAAGTTTTCCCCGCGCCAGGTGGCACTCGACTGAAGGGTCGACCCGTTCTCCTCCATCTAGTTGAGCTCTGAAATACGACTCGTGAGCTGATCTTGATTAATGATGTGTGATGGGACTAGGTAAAAACAAAATATGGTATTGCGTAACTTGTCATCCATCGTTCCATTCAGGAATTGAGGGAGCTGATTTTCCATCCTCTGTGTTCCTTGCCTTTTCTATTCCTGACTGTTTCGGAAGTACCGGAGACTGGATCGCTTTAATTTTTCCTCGCCGGACTGTGGCTGGGTGAACGTCCGGCTGCGGTGGTGACTCGCTGAGGTTAACGATAACGATTAAGTACACTGGGAGATAGTTGGAGCAGTTTTTGCAGTTCCGACCTCTCAGTGGCCCTCCACGCTCACACTCAACCACGCTCCTCCGCCCTGCTGGCAACCCACCATGTCGGCGCTCTTGTCGTGTTTGATTTTAATACTTTTTGCTGCTTCTGACAGTAAGTTATCTTTTTGAAAGTATTTAATTAAGGTTATTGGATATTTTCTATGTTCAGAGTTTGCATGTTTTCCATCAGCAGATATGTACCTTGTCGCGTATTGGATTGAAGTTTTTTAATTTCTTGGAAAAGAATAACAAATATGAAACTTCATAAAACTGTTCTCTACAGATATATAACAGGTGTATTCATTTATACAATACTATAATATATATTTTAAGGCAATCGTTTGAGAAAGTGAGCCAAATTCACATTTTTTTCTTACATTTTCTCTTGCGTTTTTTATCACATTTCTGTTTAGAAACATGTCACGTTAAAATTTAATCTTTGGGTTATATTTATCATAGTTTACGGATACGCCCCTCTCGTATCCGTAAACTTAACACTACGAAACAATGCGCGTATTACACAGTACCGACACTAAAAATTGCAAGCTTGTATGAAAAGACATATACCTGGGTGCAAACTCGGCTTCAAAGTCCGGATAGCATTCATCATTTTTTTGACGCGTGCCATAGTCAAAGCTGCGGTGCAAAAAGACTCGCGGCCTGGGGATATAACAGCAAGTGCAAACTTGGAAGCGGCACAATTCCCATATACCTACCTGCAGTGTCTCGAAGCCAGTATCAAAATGGGAATGTTCTTCATTCAATTTTTAGGAGACAATATTTTTACACTTGAATGGATTGTCGATATTGCGGAGTTCAGCGACAACAAAGTTTGCATTTTTTCAATATTTCTGGCTTGTCTTTTGTAAAACGTTAGACTATCATAAAAGTAATATATTATATCGAACATTAAAAATACATTCGCTTAGATACAAATCAAATTAAATTATTTAAGCTCTACAAAAAATTCAAATATTTGAAAAACATTTGTTCATAAAGTTTTCGTCATTTTATTTGACTAATACAATGTTAAAAGAATAAAAAATTAACATTCCATCTAAGTTACTGTAGTAAGAGTTCAATATTTTACGGAAAATAAGTCGGAAATATTGAAAAAAATGCAAACTGATGTCGCCTCTTCTGGTTTATGTCTTCTGGGGTATTGTGCCGTGTTTTTACGACTGTGGCGGATCCATCATACTGGAAACGGACACCAGCGACATCTCGGAATCAGTAGCCGCACCACGAGAGAGAGCGTCCTGGCGGAAGCGACGGAACCTTCGAGTAGCATAAGAACACCTACCGAAGACGAGGGCCATGTAGATAGACGAGGCTACGCCATCACGCTGCCAGTCAGCCTGAAAACACATCGAATAACTTACGAAAGTGTGAGCTTTATACAGAAGTCAAACCGCGCGTAAAATATGGTATATAGTTCCGAGTCATTACTAACAAACCTAAAATACTTAAATTGCAAAGTAATTTGAATACATAATTTATTATACGAAATTCTTAATTTTATAATAACTTAGAAGCTGTGGCCGTAAGGTGAATCCACCGAGAGCCGACACAAGATCCGATCGTACGTCAACATTAGAGTCATTGTACATTAGGGTGTCAAGAGGGTATGAAGCATACAACCACACCATTGTAACGGTCTCTCCAAATACTCCCCTAAATATGATTCAAATCACGTCACCCTTCCAACTGGTGTTAGTTGCAGTTCCGTCACATTCAACGTAAATCACGTCATCTAAATTCCAACCTTGACCCTCTACTAAAGTTGTGGTCGAAGTAAGAATTCCCTTTGCAGTGCCACGACTTTCGGTGTTGTGTGTCCCAAATAAATTGATGCAGGCTGTGCTAAAATTGAGATGTGGTCTTCTAAAACTTCTTTGCGATAGTATTTTCGTCCATCAAAGTAAATGCTTTTTATAACAATACCTCCAATATCTTTTGAAGCTTCCGGGCTTTAGATACAGCTATGTGAATCTTGTTTTTATCAATAACCAGAGTTAAATCTTTGGTAGAAACCATGCCGACGTCCCAGAAGTAAACCCCCAGTAAAACCCCAGAAGCAACAGCAGCAGCAGATCGCGTCGATAAACCGTATCTATCACAGACCTTAGAAACTGTTGGATACGGCAATGTATTCCAATTCGCCGTTGAAGTCGATATTGTCTCTGTCGAGGGCGTGTTTGTCGGGGATGTTTTGTTATCGGATACGTTTCTGGGGAAGATTCACGCGCTGAATCTCACAATTTTCTGAGACAGAATCGGCTTCTTGAGTAGAACACGACTTTTGTGCTGCCCATATTGACTCTTCAATTTGTTTTTGCTGTCGTTTCATTAATATAGCCGTTTCATTTGCTGTCGTTTCATTAATCTAGCCGTTTCATTTGCTGTCGTTTCATTAATCTAGCCGTTTCATTTTTATCAAAACCGTTTAAAACCATTTTTCTGTCATTTATTTGATCCAAAAAAACTTCTATCATTGGTGTGAAATTTCTTAGGTTTTAAATACGAAGAAGATTCAAATGAAGTTTATTTACAAGTAGAAACGTCAAAAAGCTTCTCAGATGACTCTAAAAAATATTTCAGTTTATTTTCAAAAATATCAGGTATATATGAGGTACTTTTCGAAATAGGATTTCACTAATTTAAAAACTAAAAAAATATTGATTGTATTATTTGTATATATCTACTTCTTTTCTTTGTAATCACGGTTTTGATAAAAATTGAGGACTTTCAATTTTACACATAAATAATTTTGGTTTGACATTGAATAATTTAGAATCATTAAAAATTAGTAAAGCATGTAATATTAAAAAAATATTATTAATAATTGCGAGTAATCAAGAATTTCAGTAATAATGTTTAAAAATAAATGGATGATGGAAAGGTGTTTCTGAAACATGTTGGTATAATTAATCAAATAAAAGAAGTAGCTATTATAGTATATAATACAATCAATTAAATGTCAATCTACAATGTTGCTGAATCAAATGAAAAAATAATGAAATAACTCGTTCTTTGGTTACGATTGGAATCGAAGTTTTGGTCCAAATATTGTTAATCTCTTCCGAAATAATCACATATATATCTGATTTGGATGGATCTTTTCTTTATACTTCAATTTCAGGTCGCTCTTGGCAAATAAAGTAAATTAAATGACGTCCCTTTTAGTTGGTAGCTGCTGATAGTCAAGTTCTTTGTATGGTCCGAATATAGCATAAGTAGTCTGACTATACCTGCCTTGTACTATTTATTTCCGCTAAATCCGCTTTTCACCCTGTAATAATCGCAACGGTACTTTTATGGCATAAAAATTACTTTGGCTACGAAGTAAACACTCGCGAGTCAAGTCAAGAAAGTCCTCAAAACATGTTTAAACTTGAGGGTATTTGCAGGTTGAAACCTAACAAATTCGAAGTCAAAACTTTGAAGATCGGTAGAACCCTAAAGATATAGTTTTATTTTATTTTTAAAATTATTTTGGTAATCTACGATCAATCACGCAAGTTTTGAGATGTGTGTTAAGATAAAAATATTTTTCGGGACAATCTATCGTACATTCCGCGCAGTCGTGAGCTGGGGAACGTACAGCTTATACTACTCTACACTGATAAGAAATGGTAGTTGAAATAAACCCACATACGACCTTTTTGGACGACGTTTTGGAACCTTTTGCTGGGTCCATCATCATGTACATCACGTCGCCTATGTATTTCTGTAACTATCGACATTTCATCCCTTCATTTCAAGTGCAAAGAATATTCTCTATTCAGCTTGAATGAATAAGACTTCCCCGAAGACTTCTCTACCAGCTACGAGCCACCCTGTATGACTCAAGGTACAGATACACATACTTATTTTGAGCATGCTCAAAACTAGCATGCCATAATAACTACACACTTGCTCATAATTAGCATGCTTATTTTAAGCATGCTCAAAGCTAACAATCGAACACACATGTGTATTACTGGCATGCTCTTGTCGTGGAATAGAGACGCTCTTGTTCAAAATAGAAACTGCAAACTGAAATAGAAAATCTAAATGAACCAATCTTTTAATAAAGTTTCATAAACATTATTTCTTGCTATATTATTTTTACATAGCGGTGACCGAGTATTCCACAGACATTCGTGATTCCTATAATAAGTCGCAAAAAGTAATGTTTTATCATCTCCCCTACGCGCCATATTTGTTTCATCCATCGCAGACTGAGAAGATCGCATTGATAATCGATAGGTACTAGCCGCGAATGACATTAGCATGCTCACAATAAGCAAGCCTGTTCACACATGCTGAAAAGATACCCTTTCTCACGGTGAATAAATCAACTGGCGGTTGATTTTTGAGCATGCCACTACTGTTAATGTGCGCACACACATGCCACTAATAAGCAAGGGCTAGAGAAGGTCAATACTCACTAATAAGCATGTGTATCAGTACCTTTACACGCCTATATTAATTACTGTAATGTTGTTGTTTTCAGTTAAGCCGGTCTTCGGCAGGGATTACGTGTACGACTCTTCATCGCAAGTGTTCTACATAGAGTACTGGGACCCGTTGCCCTGGAGCCAGGCCGTGAAGAAGTGCAAAAGAGACGGCGCGGAGCTCGCGGTGCCCAGGACGCTGGCCGAGGCGCACGCGCTGCTGCGCTTCGCGCGGCCCAACACCACGGAGCTGTGGCTCGGCATCCACGACCACTTCGCTGACGGACTCTTCACTACTCTGGATGGTATAATCGCACCGCATCATTAATTACTTCATTTATGTTTTACTAGTTTCCCGACTTTAGTTGAAAAGGGATTTACGGGAAGAAGGTGGCATTGTTTGCAGAGTCTCTAAATAATTATTTGTACAATGTTACTACATTTTATGTTTTAATTTTGTATCAGAGATCCCACTTACATATTTGGTCATCAGTGGGTTTCCCTTAACAACGATATATTATCTCTCATTGCAAATAATTACAGAAAAACATCATAAAATTTACATAAACTAAATCTAATGCAAATATACATCTAACTAACAATTTAGGAAATAATTTGATTTCAACAAAAAGATTTTTCAAACTCAAACTCATTTGCAGCAACTGCGTAGTCCATTTAGGTATATAGAATCCTGGATTTTCAGAAGTTTCTCGAACATGAACGTACTTTCCACCAAATTCTGGATTATTCTAAAATGTTTGTTTGTTCAAAAACTTCGACTAAGCAACGAACCTCTTGATTTTAGTATCTCGTGTCATTATCCAAATACATATTTTTCCTTATTAGTTATATGACGCGACCCATGCCTATCGTTACCTCGGAGAATGGTGACTCAAAATCTGGTTCAGATAGATCAAAAATGTAGTAGGACAGTAAAAAGAACAGAAAAACAAATAAATTTCTACTTAATTTACAAATTATATTATTATTAATATTTAAGGCATTAAATTTGTGGTTAGATATTATAACAGAGTGTTGGTTAAATTTGTATAAACCACTACTACATATTAGGTAGACTTTACAAATTATTTCTCTACTTCATTAGAACCGCATCTTACAAAAATTATAATATTGCTAAAATTAAATAGTTATTTTATGATAGAAAACAGCAGATTATTTCAAATAATTTTCTAAGATATGATACAAAAATATTGTCAACATCGCGAGAAATTGATATTTACGAATTAAAGAAAATCGACGCTGTCTGAAAATAATAATTTCTAGCAATTATCTAACCATTTTATACAGGAAAAGTACGTATACAAGTCTCTTTTGGGCATTTACAGGGCTTACGACCCGTCTTAGGATTAGTTTACAGAATGTAACGTTCACAATTCTACCCATCATTTTTTTATTTTAATTATGAATCCTCAATTTCTTTAGGAATTCCTCTTTCGGAAATATACTCGGATTGGAAGGAGGGCCAGCCGGACAACAACGGAGGGATCGAGCACTGCGTGATGTGGGTCCGAGAGGAGGGCATCATGAAGTACCGAGACGCGGCCTGCCATCTCACGACCAGCTTCGTCTGCAGGATAGATACGGATAAACGTAAGCGCACCATCTTCTCGATACTAGTATTGTGTCGAGGGGTTAGTTCTCATTATGAAACATTCAGGGAGTATCAGATCCTGTATCTCATCACCTTGGCTGTTTAGAACTTACGTTAATTGTACGCGACGCGAAATCGCCACGTACGTGGGGAATCAACTTGGGATTATTGGAAAAAATGGACCGTATTTGGATCAAGAAGGATAGGACGTTTCGACTCACCTTTTTGTTCTTGGCTTTCTTCCAGATTTCACTTCACCAAACAACTATTTCACTCGGTTGGCCACCAACGTGCGTCACTCCCGAAGTCCGGCGATGACGAGGTTATATAATGTTTATAAATGTACAAATAAAACAAGACGAAAAATTGGCGCTTTTAATAACGAGACTTGTAGAAACGAAATGTAAAATTGGGGCTTGCGATCCCCGGCGGTGCGCTTCATCCACCGTGCGACCTGCGTTAAATCACGTACGCCGCCGGTGCCTGTGTTCACCGTCTGGGGATCATGGTGGTCTCATCAGATTTAATGTAGGCCAGCGGACTTGGCTGCTGGCCCTCACGGAGGCCTACCGGACGGTGTTAGGTGTGCCCCTACCTGTGTTGGGTATTTCGCCCGCTGGTCTTCAGGTGTTGGAAACCAACGCTCGTGGCTCTTTGAGGAAGGGACTGGAGATCACTGTTTTCGACGTGAACTTCAGGCCCTCGGATGCCAGTTACCAGGAGTTATGTGATAGAATAAGAACTGTGATTATGGAAAAATGGCAAGAAATATGGGACACGGCACCAACGGGGAGGTACCTCCCCAGAGTCGCCGTGAGAAAGAAAGGCAGGGGAGGTCCTACGGTGCTTGATCATCACGCGATGCAGCTGGTGTCGGGATACGGTAAGTTTCGGAGCAAATTACTGGGGCTCGCCTCGTCACCCTGGTGCACCTGCACTCGTGTAGTTCAGACACTGGAGCACATCCTCTGGGCTTGTGAGTTTATGAAAGATGCGAGAGAGACTATCATTACAAGACTGGAGGGGGTGAGGCACGACTCCGTACGGAACAGTGACCTCATCTTGATGAGTTCACTATCCAAGGTTTCTTTCATTCTTGTGATTCTTGTATTGTTCTTCCCTATTAGATAGTGTGTCCTATCCCCAGGCGTCCCCTCACTGTCCTCCTTCCCACCCAAATTCTATATTTACTCTTTTATCATGATCTATTGTTAAATTAAAATAACTTTCTATTTCTACGTTTGCTATATGTTATCTTACTGATTTATTTTAGCCATATTATATTATGCTTTTCTTTTTCTTACTTTGATAATTTAAAATAAAGTGTATTATTTGGAGGAGGTACAGTGAACACATTATTGCAAGTCTCTCCCATTTACACGACGTGACATGGAGATGGCCTTTAGAGTAAAAAATTGTCAACCTGGTGACTATGAGTAGGACAGATATGGGAGCTTTCGCTGAGTATCCGTTTACTGTGAGGTGTAAAGACTTGCAATAGATTGGAAGGGAAAAAATGGAAAATCAGAGTCTCAAGGAAGAAGAGCGAAAGAAATCTCTATTTGCCTTGATGGATCGTAATATGAAATACTGAGCACCAGACTAATACTGTGCAGTAGCGTGGGAAGTCATAAACTAAGAGGGAGAAAATCCACAAAATTCAAAGCTTTGATATATGTCAAGTTTTCACCTCAAGTTTTTGGTATTTTTGCCCTTAGCTCTTATATTTTTGAATCCGTACTGTTGTCAATTCCCATATTACTGTTACAATTCTTGTTTGTTCGCTTGGTTGATAAATGTTTTGTGTATTTTCTCGAAGGCTTCAGCACAATATTGTAATTCTGTTTTGAGTATTTATGCTAATTGGATTATTGATATATTGAGTATCATTTTCATGATACCATGACATTCTTAACATCAAAACGACATAGTGTTGCCAATTCACATGTTTTGTAGCTGTTTTGAGAGCCAGTGACGCGCAATAATGTTATTCTGTTTTATTCCAGGTGTTAAACCGGTGACTCCATTCTTCAGAGAAGATTACACGTACGAGAGAGGATCCTTCGCGTTCTACAAGTACCACCAAGAGGGGGCCACCTGGGAAGAGGCGAGGTTCACCTGCGGAGCTGAGGGTGCAGCGCTGGCAGCGTCCTCCGCAGAGAACGAGCTGCGGCTGCTGGAGGACCTCAGGCGCGGCCCCCAGCCGGGCCTCGTAACTCCTGCGCCCGTCATCTGGCTCGGGATATACGACATCGACTCCGAGGGTCACTACAGTTTTCTGGATGGTAAAAAGAACATACTTTATTATACGTTTTCAACCTTCTGAATTTGTTAACATGATTATTTCCATTATACAATTATATTTTACATATTCTATGATTAATGCTTTGCACTCTCCGGCGATCTCTTGGTATCTACTCTCTCCAAATTTCAATTAACGAAAACCAACTAAACTAATTTGCAATATCTACTTAGTACAACATGCAATAAAATTTTGGAGTTCACAAACTCAACAACGTCACCTTTCGATAACAAATATAAGATTCACTTATAACCTAATAGTTACTTACCGAGTAATGAACAAAACTAATAAACAACAAAGGTGTCGCAAACCGATAACTGAATAACCAATTACTTTTAATTGATTAACTTTGTCAGTTAGTTGTCGCTTACTGGCTGTCTCAATTGCACGTCTTTCTCGTGAAATTTCAAAATTTCAAAATTTTCCAAATGTCAATACTTTCAAAATTTCTAATATTTGAAAATTACAAAAATTTTCAAATTTTAAAAATTTAAAATTTTTAAGAATTACAAAAATTTTCAAAATTTCAAAATTGTCAAAATTTCAACAATTTCAAAATTTCAACACTTTCAAAATTTCAAAATTTTCAAAATTTCAAAATTTTTAAATTTTTATTTTAAATATACTATTTATTATAATTTTTATATAATATATAATTATGTTATATTAAATATATTATATTAAATAATATTAAATATAATATATAAATATAATTGATTAAATATAAAATTTAAAAAATTTCAAAATTATCAGAATTTCAAAATTTTCTAAATTTTAAAATTTTCAACATTTTAAATTTTTCAATAATTAATGTTCAAAAATGAAATCAATTTGATTGGGAAGCAGGTATTTGAAAATTTTTCGTACTTTAAAATTTCGAAATTCACACCGTACGTTCTGATATATGAATCAGTTTATCTAAGGGTAAGTATTAAAGTAAGGGCAAATATTAAATTATCTCTCTTGTGTAGCGTGAGTGTACGTCCGCTATTCTGATATAAGAAGGTGTAACGGAGCCTGGAGAAAGATATGGAAAATGCTCGGGAAAAAGAAGTCAGTTAGTGAGTACACACAAACATTTGGCTACAACGAAAATATGAAAATTTACTTTAAAGTACTCCACGACATTGAAAACCCAGTATGTGATAGAATAATTGACAACATAGGAGAAGAAACCCTGTCTGTAACAACAATCACAACAGTAAAATGGCCAAAGAAATGCAAATCTCCCGGTGTTGACGATTTTTCAAATGAATTGGTAAATTATGTTGGTCATAGTATGAACCAACAATGAACCGCAAAAACTATTACATAAGATCTAAGCTGATTGATCTATGCCTAACGAACGGAGGACGAATTTAACAGTCCGAGTGAATGGAGTCCCACCGCATTCCCAGGACCGCTTTATGAGCGAAAGCTCCCATATCGGCCCAACTTTACCCCGCCAGGTTGACATTTTTTTCCCTAAAGTCCATTTCCGCGCCAAGTCATATAAACGGCAACTCGAAAAGGAAAGACCCAACAAAACTTCATTCACTGTACCACTCCCACCAAACGCTCTTTAATATGTAATTATGTTATTAATTAATAACAGTCCCAATATTCAAGAAAGGACAAAATACCAACCCAGCTCTCTACTGTGTTTAAACTTTTTACCAGAATTCTTAAAACCAAATTGCGATAGGCGATCGTAAATAGAGAGGGGAAATAGGAATTTAGAAGGAGCCGGACGACCACTGATACCATTTTCATGATGTCTTGGAGGCAAACAATGGAGAAAGCAATCGAGTATATTAGAATCCATGTATGTTTTATCGATCTATCAAAAGCATTCGATAAGGTGATGCTGGATAATAAGGTGATGCTGATAATGTGATCGAGATCCTATCATAGAAAGGAATAACCCTCACTTACGCCAAGACCAGAGGTTGGCAGTTTGTCAAAGGAGAAGAGCCAAATTATCATGGAAACAGGATAATAAAGGTACAAGAGAGCCGCAAAAAATTAAAATTGAAACTACTCCTTTGTTTTCGCCTGTAATACTTCAAGCTCCATCAGAAGCTATTGAAATTATTTTATTTAGGTCAATTCCAATGTATTCCAGATATAATTCTACAGCATTTGCGATATCTTCTCCGCGTGTATATCCCTTGAACGGCAGCAGTCCAAGAAGTTCTTCTTTGGGACCTTGTGCCGACATATATCGCACAAAGGGGTTTACTTGTGCTGCATAACTAATATTTATCACACGATTCATCAATTGCAATTAACTTGCTGCTCTATTACATTCGAAGACATTTTGGCAATTCTCTCTTGCACCATTTTCACAGATAAAGGTAATCCTTTTATTATTTTCGTGATTACTTATTAATTTTTAAAGTCATAAAAAGCTCTTCAGATGTTTTCACAAATTATTTTTGAACGGTTTTCTTCTTTAGGAGGACCATTTCCAGAGAGACCATAAAGCTCGCATGATTTGTAATCCATTTGTGAAATACGTAGGTCAACATCTGATTTTGACGCAGAAGTTCTGTGCCGAAAATGTATATGCAAAGAGCGAGCATACCGACCCCTGGCCATGACCATCGAGAATATTATTGCGAATAATAAAACCAATATCAAGGTGGATGGGGAACTATCAAAAGAGATTCACTCAGTAGGGGACAGTAGGGGACAGTAGGGAACAGGGGACAGTCTGAGTATATTTCTATTTAACCTAGTAATGGATAGAAGGATCATAAAGGAAGTTGTCACTTTGGAGATAGGATATAGGATGGGCGACAGTAATATTAGTATCATCTTTTACGCAGACGAACCTGCAATTAAGGATCCGAGAATTCGAGGCAATGACTCGCAAACGCTACCATTCAAGTTCTACCAGGCGGCAAAAAAATACAACACGACAACTCTATAATAAGACCAAGAACCTGACGATCTCAAAATATACTAGAAGATGCAAGTTAGTCATAGAAGACAATCCCAGAAAGCAAGTGATACAATTTTAATATTTGGGCATTAAGATATCTAGGCAGCAGCAATATTGGGCTGTTTAAAAGACACAGCGTGGAGGAACAAGCACATGCTCACAGATAGCAAGGTCCGAAATTACAAAACCCGTGTCAACCTATTACAAAAAGTGAATTAGAAACTAGGGCTGACACTGTTAGGACCAAAAGCTTTCTCCGGACCTCTAAGATGAGAGTAGGTACTGCGCAATATAGCAGAGATAACACATCGTGAGATGGGCGACGGTACTGAAGAGACTACGTGGATAGGATGGATGATACACGAATTTCCCATTTGGTTACCTACAATATACCCACAGGATATCGCATGCCAGAAAGATCATAAAATAAACGAAAAAATCCCAAGAGGACGGCTCTCGTTCAAGAACAGTCTAACAATATAACTAGAATAAGAAGAAGAAAACTTTGTTTTATATTTTTACCCTTTATAAACGTTGAGGCCATTTACTTGCAACCGCCTCGTATATTTTCTAGGGTCTTCACCGTTTTACGCGAGCTGGGCACCGGGCCAACCGAATAACACGGACGGGAATGAGAATTGCGCGGTGTTTGAGGATACTGGACTGTATGCTAGCAGCAACTGCGAGCTGCGGCACGGCTTCGTCTGCGAGAAGAAAATCAGCACTGTGAAGAAAGCCAATAGCATGTGCGAGACCTACGATTCAGGTGAGAGTTATTCATCAATATTACTGTTGTGTTCAATCTTCAAACAGGGAGCTGCACCCGAATGTATTCTCTCCTGTACTGTTTAATGCCAAGGTAGAATTTACTAGGAAGAGCCGCAGTGGTAGGGCTTCATGAGATCTTGTTTATTATTCTTGTCCGCAGTAGAATGGGTATGGCTAAGTTTAGGCACAGTCCGCAGGCAGTGATTTGGCTCATGCCTGTGGACTGTGCCTACTTGATCTGCACTCGCGCGTAAAACGCAGCCAGAATCATGTGGACAGGCTCTTGCTTTTTCGAAGCTGGCCAAAATTTATATCATCATTCCTGGAGAATAACTGATTCCTTCTAAACCATCTTTAATGATAAATATGACACGTATGTTAGATGGTTTAAAAAGAATATCGTAAATTTTCTATTTTTATTTGAAACTAACTGTTCGTACCCGGCGTTGCACGGGTAGAGGATTAAGTTAAAAATAAAATTATGAGGGGAAACAAAGGTTCCATTGTTTTGCAAAGCCTCTAAAAAAAACATGTTTCCATGTAATCTAGGCTCGGATGGATGGAATGTCCAGGGGGATAAACGTGGCCTATGTTTACCACCAAGTCCTTCGGAATGTTTATGCATAATTCGGTAGAATAGTACAGATTTGCTTTGAAAATATATAAGAGGGAGAGGAAGGGGTAAAGGGGAAGGGTGGAAATGTCGGCTTTATTACCCGAACTGTCTTAAAGAATAAATATGCAAAATTTGGGTCAGATCGGTCAAACGGTACAAATTAGCATTAAAGATACATCAGAGGAAGGGTAAAGGGGAAGGGGGAAATATCATTTATGTTATCCGCCGGGTCATAAATAATAAGTTTGCAAAATTTGGGTCAGATCGGTCAAACGGAGCAAAATTATACAGAAAATATATCAAGGGAGGGGTGGGGTAAAGGGGGAGGGGGGAAATGTCGCCTTTATTACCCGCCGAGTCCTTTATCATAAGTATGCATAAATTGGGTCAGATCGGTCAAACTGTGCAAATTTCACCTCAAGGGCGCTTAACCTACTTTTATCTACCAAGGTCGAACGACAAAGCACTAACTTTAATTACAGTTAGTGCTTTGTCGCTCAATTCAACCGAAAATTAAATATACTCCATAAAACTGACCGCGGCTTTCTATTCATATCAGCTGTTTTTCATGCTGTAATATGTGCATTGTACACAAGTAGGATCCGAGACACGGTACCCCACATTCTGGTGACTCTGACGAGAGTCATCCCACAAAGATATTTTATAGATGTCTCAAAGAGACGAAGCTACTTTTTTATAAGAGAAAGTAAGCAAGGAAATATTATGGTCTACGAACTATCATATGACTGACTTAAGTGATCACATTCACAATTTAGTGTTCACCAATTCCACGCATGATATACTACCACATCTATTTAATAATTTTTTTGGAAGTTGTAATATGTATGTATATTAATATGGTATATTCAGAGGAAATATATGAGTACAACTATTTAAATTTAAAGGTCATTTAAACGAGTAATGTAGTGTTATTTTTTATTTGTTTCGTAGGGAACATGCGAATACTTTCTTTCCCGGTATGGTTAAATAATTATATAGATGTTTGTGTTATACCTTAGAATACACCTACTCCTTGGACGGAGACCGCTGCTACAAGGTGCACACGGTGGTCAGAAACTGGCACGACGCCTACAAGACCTGCGCGGCGGAAGGAGCGCAGCTCGGCATCATCAACAGTGCGGACGAAGCTAAAATCTACATGTCTCTAGCAAACACCCTGGCGTCGGACTCCTTCCGCAGCAACATTATTCTCCTGGGATTCAATGATCTGCTGGTCCCTGGAGACTTCAAGACCATTAAAGGTACACTCGCGTTAGAGTGTCAGGAGAAAACAGAGTAACACTCTTCCTGGTATACCATTTTTCTCACTCCCCTTTTCGGTGGTTGAAGCAGTTAACAGAGCCATCCTCTAATGTTTGATTTATCTGCGAAAAGTAACAAGACAGGTTGCTTCTTTCAAATTTACTTCATGGCAGTTCGTTTAACAATTTGAAACTTTTATTATATAATAAAAGTTAGTATAAACTACTTTGGGTTCCCGCCAGATTTGTTTGTGGAAGTATAAAACTCCACCAACGTCTCGAAAGATCTCAAAATTATATTTCATTTTTTTATTCATTATGATAGAACAAATCGGTTTCATTCTCTATAATTTTTGGGTTAATTTTCAATAACTTAGGCTCTTTGGCATATAACTACTTTTTCTTAAAACAGACCCCAAGCCTCCGTTTTGAATATTTCATATTATGGTCAATACGAGCTAATGAAATCAACGCGTTTTACATAGATTTTGCTCAGCGTTAGCGGTTTATTATTGCCAGTTTCAACAATCGGAACAGTAAAAATGAAAATAATCAAATAAATGTATGTCTGTAAAGTGACCAAGTATATTTTTTCAGGGGAAACGTTGGAGAAGGCTGGATACGCGGAGTGGTCCAGCGGCCAGCCCGACAACCTCGGGGGCTCCAAGAACTGCGGCAGCATGATGGTGTCGGACGGGAAGTTAAAAGATGTCAGCTGCCAACACAAAGCGGCGTTCATATGTGAAAAATATATCCGAAGACCCTTGTCGTTGGACAAAACTCTGAGGAATGGCGAGGCCGACAGCACACTGAGGAATGGGGAGTCCAACAGCACTCTGAGGAATTTTCAATTCAAATCAATTCAATTCAATGTATTTATTCAATAATATGTACATTACAAAAATAAATTCAATGCATACATTCTCCTACATCTTTGACCAGATTGTATATGTCATTTTTAATGTATTAACTATTCTTATTTTAATA
>JADDOH010000934.1:0-76620 GCA_016648135.1 Agrypnia vestita | reverse complement strand
TATTAAAATAAGAATAGTTAATACATTAAAAATGACATATACAATCTGGTCAAAGATGTAGGAGAATGCTGCTTCGGAAAACCCCTTCAGACACATGGAATATATCAATACCCAAAGCGATATTGTTCAGCGTAGCTGTAGCTCTTCCAACAGGCATAACCATCGGCAGGTTGGTCCTGTATATTGGAATCTGAAACAATCTCTGCTGACGATGTCTAAGGTAATTAATTATCAGGAACATGCAAACCAATGCTCCGGATAATTTCAGAATTATCGATCGTACCGCGCAACAATCGATAAAAATATGTAATCAAATACACATTCCTTCTAGTCTCTAAACTATTGTAGCCAAGCATAGCCTGGAGTTAGGTAAACTCGGTTAGGTTAGGTTAGGTTAGGCTAGTTTAGGAGCCAAGAGAGCCTTATGTAGACATATTTATATCAAACTTATTTTGGACTTTTTCCACCATAAGAGAGTACTTGCTCTCATGTGGCCCCCAAATTATCAAACCACTCTCGAGTATACTTCGCACTAAGTAGTTGTAAAGAGTTCTGATTATGCGGATATTCTCAAAAACCCTGGCAGTACACAGAATAAATCCTAACATTCTTAAAGCATTACCACTAATCGTCTCATGTGATCGTGAAATGTTCGGTTGCTCATAAACCTAACACCCAGATCGTAAACATTCGATGTTCTTGTCAGATTTTGGTGGTTCATTTTGTAGCGATAAAATAGTTTTTTGGGCCCTAGTGTAGGATGTAACCGAACACTTGGAAACATTAAGCAAAAGTTTGTTGAGTAATTAAATGCGTTGGTGTACTTCTTCTTTTGGTGTCATGTCAGGTCCCCCCGACGTTGACTATCACTCGAGAGAAAGCGTCCCTGTCCTGGGCAGCACGAAACAGCTCTCCAACACTTCTTATGCCCGTCCAGTCGCGTATATTGCGGAGCCAGGAAATTTATCTCCTTCCAACACCTCTACGACCCTCTATCTTTCCCATAAGAATTAGGTGGAGCAATTCATATTTTTCTCCTCTGAGCACATGACCCAAATACGATACCTTTCGGATTTTGATATTTGTCAGCAACTCTCTATTCACTCTAGCTCTTTGAAGAACTCTTGTGTTGCTGACCATATCCGTCCAGGGTATCCGGAGCATTCTCCGATGTATCCACATTTCGAACGCCTCCAGCCGGTTCATGCTACTCACTTTGAGGGTCCACGATTCCACTCCGTACAGCAGGACTGACCATATATAACATTTGACCAGTCGCTGTCGAAGTTTCAGGTTAAGATTGTCATCGCAGAATATCTGTCTCATTTTGTTAAAAGCAGCTCGCGATGCTTCAATTCTGCATTTGACTTCGGTTTCTGGGTCGAGGTCTTCCGCTAGGATACTTCCAAGGTATTTAAACTTTGTCACTCTCTCTATACCAGCCCCATTCAATGTGAGGCGTGCTCCCGTGTGATCTTGCCTACTAAACACCATGAACTTTGTTTTACTCACGTTCATGTTAAGACCCAGTCTCACACCAGCCTCATTAATTCTGTTTACGAGTGTTTGTAAGTCTTCCATACTATCTGCCAGAATGACTGTATCCCGCATACCTGATATTATTGACGTGTACACCGTTAACCTTGACCCCCAGTTCTAAGTCATGCAAAGCCTCCTTGAGTACTAGATCGGAGTATAAATTGAATAACATAGGTGACAATATACACCCTTGTCGAACTCCACGTTTGATTGGTATAGACTTTGTTGAGCTAGTTTCCAACTTGATGACAGCTTCCTGGTTCCAATATAGGTTTTTAATAATGTTAATGTCTTTGTCATCAATACCATGGCTCTTGGAGCATCTTGATGAGGTCCGCGTGTTTCACTCTATCAAACGCCTTTTCATAATCAATGAAACACGCAAAAACGTCTTTTCGTTGGTCGCGGCATTTCTGCAGTAGCACATCTATTGCCAGTAACGCTTCTCGTGTTCCAAAACCACTCCTGAAGCCAAACTGGGAGTTATCCAAATCACATTCACATTTTAATCTTATTCGTGAATGTATAATCTTTAAAAATACTTTTATGTGTTATGACTCATAAGGCTGATCAGACGATAATCCCCACATTTTTTGGGGTGTGGTTTCTTAGGGAGAGTGATGAATGTAGATTTAAGCCAATCTTGGGGGATAACCCCCGTGTCATAAATAATATTAAACAGCTTTAACATTTAGTACTCAATATTTTTGTCGTCAATTAATTTCAAAATTTCGGTAGGTCCGGTCCACAGGCTTTTTTATTTTTACTATTAGAAATAGCACAGAGGATTTCAGATTTCATTATTGCTGGTCCAGATTGTAATGCATTCAAACAGACTTCAGGTCTGTTATCGTCAAAAAGTGTACTTATATAGTTTTCCCACGTCTTAGTAATATCAGAGTCATTTAAGATCAGATTATTAAAGTCATCGCTTTTTAAAGACCGAATAATTTGCTCAATACCTTCGTACAATTTCTCAACCTTATCACCGTACTTTGCTTCCGCAGTGGGTGCATATATTTGTATAATATCGATGTTGAATGGTTGGCCTTCTATTTGTAACAGCATGATTCTGTCTGATATTGGCACAAAGTTTTTGACATATTTAACAAAATGCATCGGGACAAATATACCCACACCATTCCAGTGGTTCCTGTCTGAATCTTCACTACCAGAGTAATATAAATTCCCCTTGTGATGCTTATGAATTCCTGTGCCGGACCAGCGCAGTTCACTAATTCCCAAAATATCTATCTTCATCCTTTCCATTTCCCTTATCAAATTATCTAGCTTACCAGGAGCAAATAAGCTTCTTACATTCCAGGTTCTTATACATACGTTGCACTTCACTATGTTGAGCCGGGAGATTCTTAACACCCCTGACCCATTTAAGGGTCGCCCGGGACTCGGGGCCGTGGCTTGGTTTCTCTTCATAGTGATGTCCTGGGGAGAGTTACCCAGAGTGGTTTCCCCTTACCTTCTCTGGAGGATTTTCTGTTGGGGTTGCCTTCTCTTAGCTGGGTGGATCCAGTTTTATGGCGCTGGAAACTCGCCATTCGTCCTCTCTCTATCTGATATGACACTGATGGTAATGTCAGTGGTCACATTGCCCGGGGTTCGCGGGGCCTTAAAGACCACTCGTGGACGCTAGGGAGTTGGACTTAACTTTGTGGAGCGTTGGTGTTAACTTTGTGGAAATCCATTTCAAAAGTGATGAATTAAAAACACAAAATTTTTTTTTCACTATTTTATATTTGAGAATAACACATGTTTCGGAAACCTCCGTTTCCTTCTTCAGGTCAGTTAAGACTGAGCTATGTGGGAGTGGTTGTCTGATGTGTGGGTTGTGGATTCAGTAGAAGTGGAGGAGGTATCTAGGTGGTGGGAGATCGGGAACATTGTAAGAAGGGGTGATGTGAAGGGTTGTACTTGATTACTGATTATGTTATTTGTTGTGTTTAGGTTCTTATGAGTTTCAAGTGTTTATTTTTCAAATTATTTTATTTTATGTGTACAACCAATACTAAATAAATATATAAAATGTTTATCCTCAGAGCAAAGGATTATTGTACCATCAGAAATATTGCTAATTACAGTTACTAATTACTAACGGAATACAAGTATAATATTATGTAAAAAATCTTCTTCGCACACCACTGTATCCCTAGTTCATTCTTAGATACCGCCACATTAGAGATGTCCGAGAGTATAGCCTTCTGATGTAAAGTTTGTCGTAAAAATAAAATAAAAATATGTAAACGAAACACACATTGATTAGTATCAAGGCAATTATGTATGTTTCGTATACAATGAAGCTACGTAGACCAGATTGGAGATGTGCGCTATAGCACCTGCCAAGAAATGAAGAGGCTGGCAGGTGACAGAGAGGAGTGGAGAAATCGAGACCAATCCTAGGATTGAGCCCCAAAAAAATAGTATCCAAAAATGATCTACTAGGTGTACCTATTGGCGAAATTAAATTAGTATTATAATACATATGTATTTCTCACCATAGCGTCTGGGGAATGTTGTGTATCGAGGAGATCTATCAAATCTTGTGGTTTGTGTCTTCTGGGGTATTATGCCGTGTCTTTTCGACCTTTCTGGCCGACCTTTAAGATCCCATTGCAGGGTCCATCACCAGGGCTTCTGTGTTGAAAACGGCATAATACCCCAGAAGACAAACCAGAAGATTCTGAGTGGCCGTGAAAACCTTAGAACATTCTGGGCTATCAAATATTTGACCGCATTCTGAACTAAGCAATATTGCTATTTCTGTAGGTACACCTATCTTGACAGTTATTGTATAACAATGTAGTGCCATCAATTTTGATGTTTTAAGTTTGACATGTTTGAAATTAATGAATTCAATCAATTAGAAAGGTCATTATTCATTATTGTGAATAACTTAATGTTTGTTTACGTTTTAGAGCTTTCTGATTGATTGAATTAATTAATTTCAAACCTGCCAATCTTAAAACATTACAATTGGCAGCATTACAATGTTATACATAACTGTCGAGATACAGAAATAGTAATTTTGCTTAATTCAGAGTATGGCCGATTGTCAAGTTCATTGTAAATTCAAATAGACAACGATTTCATCCTAAGTTGGCAGATTTATATTTTTATAGAAACTAGGTACAAACTATACCTACCTAGTTTCCTATTTAAATAATAAAAATAACTAAATTCTACGCAAATAATGTTAAGGTAAAAAATAATGATGAGGTATAAAAAGAAAAAATGCACTGTTCTCTATGTAAGAATATTCGTTACAAACTGTTCTCACAGGCTTAAGGCTGGACATTCACTACAAATGCATATTTCGGAATTTTTTTTTACGAAAATGTGGGTTTTTATTATTTATTTATATCAGAAAGTATATTCTAGACCAGTGTTTCCCAAACTATGGGTCACGACCCACTGGTGGGTCGTGAGCGGATATTAGGCGGGTCGCAGTCACAATACCGCGTAACACGTCTCATCCGGGTTACGTCATGTTTATTATAGAAAACGAATTTCGACCATATATCAATGTAGTGTCTGCAATGTTTACTCGTTTAACAGAGTTGAATAATAACTTTAACGCCTACTTCGAAGAAGAGATGAAAAAGTTTGACAGGATAAACTGGATTTGTAATACATTTTAAGACAATATACCAACAGAAATGTCAATAAAAGCAAGTGAAGAGCTTATTGATTTATTGGAAGATACGTCGCTGAAAAATACTTTTAATCGCAAGCAATTAGTTTAGCTTTAGTGCCTGTTTTTCTGACGAAGCCATGGAAGTCCTCCTTCCCATACTTACCACATAAGTGAGATTTTCTGCCATGGTTTCTAATAAGACTAAATACAAAAATAAATTGGACATATCGAATTTACTGCTATTAAAAGTGACTAAAATTGAAGTCGACGCTGTTACGACAAGAAATAGGCAACAAATGTATCCTTCCCATTAAAATATTACATATTAATATTTTTTGTAATGAAAAATTTCGATCATATTTAGGCGTTTTTCTTCTTTATTAATTAAATAGTTTTTCGCATAGATACAAAATGTATTGGGAAAATGAAAGGCAGGAAGTGGGTCCCGAAAATTGAAAAAAAAATTGTGGGTCGCGGTCCTGTCAGCTTTAGGAACCACTATTATAGACTGCAATTTTTTTGTTCGTATATAAAAGCAATAAACTAAACATTATATACAATAATTAAGAAAATGTATGCATTAATCGATAGGTGGCGGCCAAAAAATTGTTTTTAACGCCGCTGCCAACGGAATCTGTTTTATAATTACGTCATTTATTGGTACCTTTAATATCGCTTAAAAGGTTTAAAATCCATTTCGTCCAACACGTTTTAAAATGCCATCCAGGAATTCAGGGAGCTGATTTTCGATCCTTTGTGTTCCTTTCCTTTTCTAATTCTGATCCTCTTGAATGTACTGGAAACTGGACGAGTTGGATCGCTTTCCTTTTTTCTCCGCAGAATTGTGGCCAGGTCAGGTCAGGCCAGGAAATGCCCCGCCGTCGCGGTGGCTCGCTGAGGTTAAAGATTACGATTAAATTTTGTAAGGCACCGGGTACGATACGAGCGGCGAGCGGCGGAGCGTCAGAGCGTGAATTGGCGTCAAGCGGCAGAGCGGCAAGCGGTGAGAAGCGCCGGCTGAGCGGTAACTTCTGTCATACTCATTTTAAGTGAAAACGTCAGACATTTATGGAGATTTCATTTATTGAATATCAAGAGGAAATATTGCGATAAACAGGAGATGAAGGGTTTACCATCATTTGTTTAATAATTTAACGAAACTCGATTTTTTGAATATACAAGGATGTATATGCTAAACTTCTTCTCACAGTTTCTTCGTAATCAGACTATTTTTAAAATCAATATGTCTGTCATTCCACAAAAATATCAAACTTTGCACTTGAGATATTAAAATCTCACACTCGAGATCCGTTAACTTTCTCTTATCTGACATTGTTTTGTAGGAGAGCTTCAACAGAAACTTTACAATATCTCTGCAAACAGTTTCCTATAGAAAAATTGACAGGAAAAAAATCAGACGCTTGAGCGGTGAGCGAAATTTAATGTCCGGGGACAGCGGCGAGCGGCGAAGTGTGAGCGGCAAGCGGTGCCGCCCTGCCGCTCTTGCTTATCGTAGCCTGCTACTACCCTATCTCTATCACGCTCAAACAAACAAACAAACGTGAGCGGCACCGCTTCATAGACAAGAGCGGCACTCTTGTCTATGTCTGCCGCTCTGCCGCTCGCCACTCTCCGCTCGCCGCTCGTATCGTACCCGGGGCCTAATATTTTTGGCAGCTCTGACCGTCCGGCGGCTCCAGCCGGCCCCGCGCGCTCACTCTTCACACTCGCCGCGGTCCTCCGCGCTGCTGGCGAGCCCAAAATGTCGACGCTGTTGTGTTTGTTTTTAATGCTTTATGCTGCTTCTAACAGTAAGTTATCTTTTTAAAAATACGTATTTCATTACGGATATTGGATGTGTTTAATGTTCAGTGTTTGCAATATTTCTCTTTCAGCAGGTATGGTGTGTTTGTGAAGTTACAAAGTGTACCTTGTCGTGTATTGGATTGAAGTTTTTTTTTTAATTCTTGGAAAATAATTTCGACAATGAAACTAGGTACTGCAGAACGTTTTAAAATGAAATTAATGGAATGAATCTCTGCCGATAGAGAACAGGTGTTTTTTTTTCTGTGCCATTCTGTAATATATATTTTAACTATTCTTTGTTATTATAACTTCTTTGTGTATTTATTGAATAATGTGAGAGATAAGGGAGGCTTAAAAACAACAAGCCTGAAGTTTACAATAATTAATATTTGTATAAATCTAAAGATTCAGTTTTGGTACTTCGAGTTCAGATACTTCCAAAGAGTGAAATGAGTTTTGCTATTTTTTGTTACATATTATGTGTTCAATTAAAAGTTTAGTTCAAGTACTATGATTGCTCCCAAGTATTCTACATCAGCTACTTATTAAATTTCTTGATTATGATATTATTCTATTCTCGAAAATAGACTTACATGTCCGCATACCGTCTTTAGATGTGTGAAAAAAACTATTGCCTGTCAAAAATGTATATTTGCTGCGAAATACGTCACAACTGATGAATATTTCAATGTGAACAAGTATCCAATAAAAGATGATAACAAAGATACCGGTTGGCGGTATTGGAGAACAAACTTGAACATTAAGCTTACTTTATGTCCAGAGATGACGCATCCTTTGACTTCAGTGCAGTGTGTGATCTTGTTGCTGTTCTACTTTCTGAAAGTGCCCAAGTTTTCTGAAATTTCTATCGTCATGCACTTCGTTGAAGTTTCGAGAGAACCTGGCTCCTGACTCGGTCCTACTTCTTCCTAGAACTCGAAGTCCACATTCGCATTTACAAAGAGCGCTGACATCTTGTTTGCAGTTTTTCCAAGATAGAAATATTGTCGTTATTTTGCAGAAAATAAGTCGTGACTTATTTATTATCTGTAAAATGTCACTAGAGTAACATACATGGAATATAAACATTTCATTCTTTAGTACAAAATAAAATGACAAATATTTAATATTTTTGCACTGTTTTTAACATTTTATTTGACTTGAATCAAAACGAATGAATTTTTTTGTATTCGCGATATAAATGATACTTAATGACAATCTATTGTTTTTTAATTATAACTGTGGGGATTGGTGTGGGTTGAATCGACCCTTTTGTAAGGTTGAGAAGCCACCCCCAACAATGCTGCTTCTTAGAAGGGTTGATAAAAGGGTCACCACTCCGTTTATTAGCAGAGTCGGATTTTTCTGATGTTGTAGATGCAGTTCCAAAGTCGCGATGATTTAATAGAATTTATTAACAAGTAAAAGTTACATTTATGAATACAAAAAGAGCGCAGAGTACAAATATACAGTGAAAAGTTAATCAGCAAGAGCTTCCGCTAGAGTTTCCCGAGAAGTGAGGCTTCAATCGGGAAGGGCTTCGCCGTACAAGAAAGCTACTGGGCGAATGAGATGATGTACGTTATGCGTCCGTATTCTTATAGTCGTCAGTGTCATGCCCTTGGTTTGCTGCGTCTCCATTTCCTATAGTCCGTGGCCGCTGCACCTTCGATACGCTAGCAGATTTACCTATGGTGGTACATTCTTCGCTTGCGTGTCGGGTCTGTAGCACCGACCCCTGTCACGTAGGTGCCTCATTGTATGTGTGTTCTAGATGGGCAGCTATCTGTGTGGTGGTATGAATCACTACATAACTGTTTACTTTCACATTTCATTAAGTTTTATCTATGTTAAATAAATCTTTTTATGTCAATGTTTAGTTAAAAAAAGTCTATTAAATTAGTCTGTCAATTATCATTGTCATCCTATAATTATGCAAGACATAATTTTTTTTTGTATTCTTTTCTAACCATGTATTTATGTCATCCTCTTGGATGACCAAATAAACAAATAAGCTAGAAATATTTTTTAAAATGTAATCTTTAAGCTGTCGACATTTCACCCATTCATTTCAAGTGTAAAGAATATTCTCTATTCATCTTGAATGAATAAGACTTTCCTGAATATTTTTCTACCAACTGCGAGACACCCTGTATAACTTGCACGCCTGTAGTAAATACAGTAATACTGTTATTTTCAGTTCAGCCGGTCTTTGCAGAATCGGAATCGGATCAGCCGGATCCACAGACGTACACATACGTCCCTTCATCTCAAGTGTTCTACTATCATTACTGGCATACTCCGATATCCTGGAGCCAGGCCGCGAAGGATTGCAAAGCAGACGGCGCGGAGCTCGCGGCGCCCAGGACGCTGGCCGAGGCGCACGCGCTGGTGCGCTTCATGCGGCGCAACATCACGGCGGTGTGGCTCGGCATCCACGACCACTTCGCTGACGGACTCTTCACAACTATAGATGGTATAATCCGCACCGCATCATGGATTGTACCCGAAATTAATTACTTCAAATTAATTATGTTTTACTAGTTTTTCGGCTTAAGAGGGCATTCTAGTCTGGAGGCACGAATTTCGGGTATTTTTTAGAGCTTTATAAATAATAAACAAAGAAAATTTTTAGTATACATTTTTTTAATATTCGTTTATGTATATTTTAAGAATATAAAAAAAAATCAAAACTTATAAAGTTATCGGCTGGTAAAGTTTGGGGTCCAAAAAAAAGGGATGTTCTGGCGGACATGGTTCCGACCCTTGTGGTCATCTGTAACAAAAAAGTCCAATGGATTCTTAATAAGTTAAGAAGTCGCTATCGCTTTTACAAAAAAGAAATAAAAACATAAAAAAATGGCTGCTGTTAGAAAATTTTTTTTTTGTGTTTTTTTTAACTGTTCAAATTTTTTTTAAATAGTAAAAATAAAAATTTTGACTTTAATCTACCAGAGGGATGTATAAAAAAGATTCACCAAAACATTTTAATAAATCGATTTAATAGAACTTGAGATATCATACCCGCCAGGTTGAAAAATGTAGTTTCTAGAAAAACGCATATAAAGTTTTGAGTTAAATTTCAGTACGGTATACTTACATGCTTTTAATAGACGATTCCTGCTCCGTACAATGGACCTTCCTCCACTTCAAAATGGTCATATTAATTAAATATACATTATTTAGGTATAAAGTATAAGAAAGTTTTTATGGAGTAATCCATCCGCAGGTAGTCGGGCAACTTCTACCCTCTATTGTTTGTTTAGTCCGGTCGGACCACTAACTTGCCGCGTCACCGAAATAGCTATATCTCGGTAAATAATTAGAATTTTGAAAAATTCCCTTTAGTATATAATCTTGAATATGTACAAAAAAAAAGATTTTTAAAAATTTCTGTACTAGAATACACTCTTTATGATTTAGTTGAAAAGGAGTTTGTGGGAGTCAGATGCCATTGTTTGCAGAGTCTCTAATTAATAAAATTATTTCTAAAAAATTATTACATTGTATATTTTACTTGTATAGCAGAGATCCCACTTACCACATTTGGTCATTAGTGGGTTTCTCTTAACAAGAATATATTATCTCCCAGTGCGAATATTAAAAGAAAACCATAATAAAAAACATATTAACTTAATCGAGTGAAAATACACATCAAATAAACAATGTAGGAAATAATTTGATTTCAACCGAAGGATCATTCAAACTCAAATTCAATTGCAATATTGGCGTAGTCCATTCATATAGAATCCTGGATTTCCAAAAGTTTCTCGAAAATGAACGTACTGTCCGCCAAATTCTGGTTTATTTTAAAATAACTAAACTCTTGATTTTAGCATCTCGTGTCAGTGTCCAAATACACATTTTTCCTTTTTAGTTATATAAAGCGACCGAAACCTATCGTTTTAAAGCAAAGATCGTTATTTTATGATAGAAAAATCGGAATATTTCAAACGATTTGCGGAGATTGTGATACAAAAATATAAATTGAAACTCGCGAGAAAAGAAAATCGACACTGTCTGAAAAATAATAATTTCTTGCAATTATCTAACCATTTTATACCGGAAAAGTATGTATGCAAGTCTCTTTTGGGCATTTACAGGGCTTACGATCTATTGTAGGATTACTTTACATAATGTATAACGTTTCCACTCATAATTTTTTTATTTTAACTAAAATTCATCAATTTATTTAGGAATTCCGCTTTCGGAAATATACTCGGATTGGAAGGAGGGCGAGCCGAACAACGAAGGAGGGAACGAGCACTGCGTGATGTGGGTGCGAGAGGAGGGCTTCATGAAGTACAAAGACGCGGCCTGCCAGCTCCCGGCCACCTATTTCTGCAGGCTGGACTCGGATAAACGTAAGCGCACCATCTTCTTGATACTAGGACTTTATCATGGGGTTAGTTCTCTTCATGAGTCATTCAGGGGAGTACCAGATCCTGTATCTCATCACCTTGGCTGTTTAGAACTTACACTAATGTAATTGTGAACGAGTTCATTGTTGCAACAAACGGGTCGTGTTACCGAACTTGGGTCAGGGATTGCAAAAAAAAAAATTTCCCCTTTTCAAAAATCGCCGTAGAAGCATATATCGCACCTTTAATCATAAAGCGAACTAACTCAAAAATTCTATTTTGTGGGAAAACGCAATCAAAGTTTGACGTGTTTGCTTAAACAACTTAAATCTGTCATAAAAAAAAGAGAAACGTTTTAGGTCGATTCAAAAAGTAGTGTTAATTAGTAAAATTATTGAACTAATTTATTTATGAATAAAATTATCAATTTCGTAAAAAGCGCTAAAATAAACATTTAAAAAAAGTTCGTACTTATTTCAGTTTTTGACGAAAAATGAAATCACAAAATATAATCACAGTCAAAGTTATAGCAAATGTTGCAGTTTTATATTAAATTCACCTGAAAAGTACGTGATACATTTAGGTTTCCTGCAGTTTTGGACTAATGAAATTAACTATTGAAAAAATATTTCTTATTATTTCTATTTTATTAATTTATATTTACCAAAAAATTGCTTGTTAATATTAAAAAGATGTTATGGTTCTTTATTTTATCCGTAATTATTATGAAATTGAAAGATTGGAACGCAGAATCTTGATCGAAAACAATTGAATGGTTCAATTAAAAAACGATAATTGTCAATAATTATTTAATAATAATATAAAAAAAACTACACTTGAAGTCGTCAAGTGAAATCAAAACAAAACAAAAACTTATTTAAAATTTTTAAATAGATAGAAGTCGTAATCAAAACAAAAACTTAAATCTCTCAAAAATTTAAATTGAGTATTATAATAATTAAAATTAACTATAATTAATATAATAATTAAAATTAACTATAGTTAATTTTAATTATTATAATACCTTTAACGTTATTATGAAAAAATATGAACTTTAGACTTATATCTTTATAATCAGTCTTAAAAATCAGTTATTAATGAGATCTCACTATATTTGGTAACAAATTAACAAAAACACTTAAAATATAGAATTATAAAACCCCGCATAAAAAGAAGGGATCAATCTCTTTGAGATAAGCTCTTTTAAGTTTTTTTTCTTATTTTCACTCAAATCTTGTCTTTCACAATAGGCTGCTTGTAGTGATGTTTTTGATATTGGTTTCATTTTCTTTCTTTTGTTTCTAAAATTAGCTGTAAAAGTTTTCGTCCTTGTATGATGTTTTATAAAAAAAAGAGGTAGGATTTTCTTTCGTTATTTTTAATACTTTTATATAATTTCAATTAATACTCTCTCCTTCTGTATTTGTTGCAAAATTATATACCCACTCCTCTTGTAGTAATTTCAAATCCAGAAATGATTCAAAATTTAATTCTTGATCTCAATCGGTCAATCGATCGATTGAATTGAAAATCAACGGAGGTTTGGACTTTTTAGCACACTTAATCAAAGTGGTCCGGTGTATATATCAGTCCAGATTTTAGGTTTCTCTTAATCTCCTTCTTAATGAGGTTGTGTACGCTATCAGCTTCGTTCTGCGTATGGCTTCTAATTAGAAATTTGTGTGTGATGCTCCTTATGAAGCCGACGTAACCCCGAGTTCAATCACTTACTGAGTATCAACTAGTGCTCGCGCATTACTATAAAAGAGAAATATTGTCTCCTATCTCTGTCATTTTTTATTATCGGAACGGTCTGTTAAACTGAATACATTAACCTTGGGCAGTTAGTCCCCGCCATGATAAAAACCCGCCAAAAGTAAATTGAGTTAGTTCACTTTATGATTAAAGATGCAAAAAGAAAAGTGCTCGCGAATAAAAGAGAAATATTGTCTCCTATCTCTGTCATTTTTTATCATCGAAACGGTCTGTTAAACCGAATACATTGATCTTGGGCTGTTAGTGCCCGCCATGATAAAAACTCGCCAAAAGTAAATTTTGAGTTAGTTCACTTTATGATTAACGGTGCGATATGACCAGACACTCAAAACAGGTATCCCAATATCAAGTTATTTACAACTAGTTGAAAGTACTCACGATATTTTTCTTCATTCTGGTTTTGTAAAACTCTGCTTAGGTTTAGTGCTTGTAACGAGTCCCATGCATTTCTCCGTTGTTGCCGGCAAATGTCACAAATGCGACCAACATTCTTTCAGAATGAAGCAACAGGTCAGTACCTAAAGGCGTAGAATTTTGAATTGAACTCCGCTTTCACGGTCGATTACAACTAGCATGGAATTTTGTCATGAATGGTCATACCCCAGCTAGCTCATAGTATAAACATTTAGAGCATCAATTCAGACAATGACCCTGTCCAGTTGAACGGCGACTCCTGATTCAGAATGATGCATGTGGTACACGCTGTAATACAAACAGAAAAGTTCGCAATCATTGTGCAACGAATATCTTGTGTATGAAGCAGTCCATTTTGTGGAAACGGCGGAGACCACAGAAACATTTGTATTATCGGTGAGTTTCATTGCTCAGTTTCCCTGCTTACTTGTGTACTTATAACTGGCCGATGAAGTATTCGAGCTGATACGGACAATATGAGAATCGGAAATATAACGCTAACTAAGAAGAAGAAGATCTTTTCAATTTCTGTGAGGTGTCGCGAGTTTCTTCATGTCCGTGACACGTGTCAGCGACGCAGATTGGGGCCTGCGGTCCCCGGCGGTGCGCTTCATCGACCGTGCGATCTACGTGAGTCAAATCACATACGCCGCCGGTGCCTGGGCTCACCGCCTGGAGACCATGGCGGTGACCTCTATTTAATCATCAGATTAAATAGAGGTCACCATCATCATCAGGTAATCATCAGATTAAATAGAGGCCAGCGAACTCCGCTGCTGGCCCTCACAGGGGCCTGCCGGACGATGTCAGGTGTGGCCCAACCTGTGTTGTTGGGTGTTTTACCCGCTTGTCTTCAGGTGTTGGAAGCCAATGCTCACGGCTCTCTGAGGAAGGGACTGGAGATCACTGTTTTCGATGTGAATTTTAGTCGATCGGATACTAGTTACCAGGAGTTATGTGGTAGAATAAAAACTGTGATTATGGGAAAATGGCAAGAAATATGTCCACCTCCACGGCGCCACCGGGGAGGTGGACATACTCCTTCCTCCCCAGAGTTGCCGTGAGAGAGAAAGGCAGAGGAGGTCCTCCGGTGGTCACCAGAGTGACTCAGTCATCGGAGAATATCCTCTGGGCTTGTGAGTTTATGAAAGATGCGCGAGAAACTATGATTGCACGAGGGGGTGAGGCACGGCTCCATACGGAACAGTAAGCTCATCTTGATGAATTCGCTGTCCGAGGTTTCTCTCATTCTTGAAAGAGAGGAACCTCGGACTCTTCCGTGAGTACGCTAGGACGTGAAAGCTGCTTTGTGGGTGATTTCTCTGTAGACTGTGGACCCATGGTGCTTGGAATCGAAATCCGACTTGTGATTCTTGTCTTGTTCTTCCCTATTAGGAAGTGTGTCCTTTCTCCAGATGTCCCCTCACTATCCACCTTCCCACTCAAATTCTATATTTACTCTTTTATCATGATATTTTGTTATATTTTAACTTTCTATATCTATGTTAGCTATATATTATCTTACTGATTTTTTTTACCTTTATTTTTTGCTTTTCTTTTTCTTACTTTGATAATTTATAATAAAGTGTATAATGTGGATGAGGTACAATGAATGGACTATTGCTGGCCTCTCCCGGTCACAGTCATCCTGATACGAAGATGGCCTTTAGAGTAAAAAGTTGTCAACCTGTTGACGTACAAGTAGGACAGCTTTCACTCAAAAAACGGTCTTGGGAACGCGGTGGGTGTCCATTTACTGTGAGGTGTACGACTGGCAATAGATAGAAAGGGAAAAAATGGAAAATCAAAGTCTCATGCAGAAAAGCATTAGGAAGCTCTATTTGCCTGACATAACCGCGATTATTTGTGCCGATCAGAAATCGCATTTTTTCTTGAAATTTCGTTTATAAGCTCTCGCACACACACACACACACAAACATGTGTGGACGCCCGACCCTTTTTTTGTTCTGGATCGGCATAAAAAGATGTGGAAACAACACATTTGTTGGTTTTGCCGGCTTATTTAATAATTTGATTTTAAGTCGTAGAATAAGTATCATTATATTTTGTTTTAGAATTTGTTGTTTCGTAATTATTATTTTGTAGCTAAGTATAAGGTTATGATAATGCAAGCAGTAAGATCGGATATTATCCAGCGGTGGGAATAATTATAATTATTTACGCGCCAAAAAAATTCGCGCCAAGTTTTCGAACGCTCCCAGTTCGTTTATCCAACACAGCATGGGTGGAGAGGAGGAAAGTGCGGGGGAAGAGGCTTCCCGTACAAGGAAGTGAAGATATACATTGGGTGCCGGCAGCCACCCGGGACTGTTCGTGCCGACCCCGCGCCGAGGACGTGTCTCGATTCTAGGCGCCACTTGTTTTGGTGGTCGTCATTTTTTTCCCGCGCTTGTCGTGACGCCACCGGCAGCAGAGGAAGAAGCCGCAAGAAGCCATTGCCACCGCACCTTGGCGGTGGCCGGTTCTCCGCGAGAGGTTTCGGAGGGAGGCCAAATGCCTTCCGACGATGCAGACCCAGCGACGAAGATCGGTGGGACAGAGCGCGTGGCCTGGCACAGGAGCCGCAGCCACCGCGCCTCGGCCAGATGTTGACGCGGATCCCACGACCGGACGCGCCAACGCGCGCGCGGATCGGACCACGTATCCCCTCCGCAATCGTGGAGGCCGCGCGGCTCGCCACCATAGCGACTACGATGTGTGTTTTTTTCTGAACAATATTTATCTTATTGTGTTCGGACTGCTTGCGTTTTGACTAGGGTTAGTTTTAGGTTAGTGATAATTTTTCTAGTTGATAAGTAAGAATTGTGTTTTTATGTTTAATTTAAATAAACGTGTAAATATTTAAATATACGTGATGTTATTTATAAATTCCCTCTCCCTCCTTTGACAACGCATTTTGATAGGTGAAGATGCGTAGCGTCGCGAGGTTACCACGCAGGATGATTCCCGCCATATCATGCCTTATTGGATCGTAACATGAAACACTGAGCACCAGACCAATACTGTGCAGTAGCGTCGGAAGTCATAAACTAAGATAGAGAAAATCCACAAAATTCAAAGCTTTGCAGGAGCAAAGTCAAGTTTACACCTCAAGTTTTTGGTATTTTTACCCTTAGTTTTCATATTTTCGGATCCGTTAAGATAGCCAAATCCTATATTACTGTTACATTTCTTGTTTGTTCTCTTGGTAAGTAAATATTTTTTGTGTTTTTTCAAATATTGTAATTTGCATAATATTGTAATTTTATTTTGAGTTATTTTGATATACTAATTTGGATAATAAGGATATATATATATTGAGTATCATTTTCATGATACCATGACATTCTTGACATCAAGACGATAAAGTGTTGTCAATTCATTGTAGCTCCTCATGAGCGCTAGTGACGCGCAATAATGTTATTCTGTTTTATTCCAGGTGTCAAACCAGTGACTCCATTCTTCAGAGAAGATTACACGTACGAGAGAGGAGCCTTCGCGTTCTACAAGTACCACCAAGAGGGGGCCACCTGGGAAGAGGCGAGGTTCACCTGCGGAGCTGAGGGTGCAGCGCTGGCGGCGCCCTCCGAGGAGAGCGAGCTGCGGCTGCTGGAGGACCTCAGGCGCGGTCCGCGGGTGGGCCTCGTGACTCCCGCGCCCGTCATCTGGCTCGGTATATACAACATCGACTCTGAAGGTCACTTCGGTTTTCTGGATGGTAAAAAGAACATATTTAATTAAACGTTTTCAACCTTCTGAATTTGTTAACATGATTGTTTACATTATACATATTCTATGATTATGATTTGCACTCTCCAGCGATCTCTTTGTAACGAAAATCAAACTAAACTAATTTGCACTTTCCACTTAGTACAATATGCAATAAAATTTTGGAGTACACAAACTCAACAACGTCACCTTTCGATAGCAAATATAGGATTCACTTGTAACGTAATAGTTACATACCGAGTAGGTAATGGACAAAACTGATAAACAATTTGTCGCCCAACGCCCAAAGGCGTCGCAAACCAATAACCGAATAACCAATTACTTTTAATTGAGTAACTTTGTCAGTTAGTTGTCCCTTTTTGACCGTCTCAATTGCAATTGTCTTTCTCGTGAAATTTTCATAATTTCAAAATTTTCAAAATTTCAATTTTTTCAAATTTACAAAATTTTCAAATTTTCAATAATTTATTTTCAAAAATGAAATCAATTTGATTGGGAGGCCAGTATTAGATTTTTTTTTATATGTACTTTAAAATTTCGAAATTTCCACCGTACGTTCTGATATATTAATCATTTAATCTAAAGATAATTAAAATAAGTTAGGGCAAATCGTTGCTGTATATTGGAAGGCTATCTTTCGATAGAGAAGGAATCTGGCTTCTGGCGTATTTAAGATGATTACTAAGAGTTGCACCAGATGTCAGATATACAATACCTCCCTCACCGGCTGTTCAGCGAGACATGAGGTTCATGGTTAGGTTGTCGTGGACTCGATCAGAATTTTAGGCGTAGCGACTGAATAAGCTAGAATATGACACAAAATAATTGGGGTGATGAGATTACTAGACTGGATCTTGGATTTACTTATTGACACAGTTTATTATGAATAATACATCGAAAAATTTAAATTCATCAAATCCTGACTACTTATAGAAGTAGTCAGGATTTGATGAATTTATATGAATATATATAGATATAACTGATTATTCAATAATACAAAGCGCGGCTGCTAACTATTTCTACACTAAAATTTCATGTATAATACTCAGTAACAACAGTTAAAAGACCAATCATAAATGAGAGTACGAGATTTACAATAAAATCTTTTGTTACATGGATACACAAATCATGACGTCACAGCGAAGAGAGAAATCGAACGCCACATGACTCGAATTCTGAGCGTTTTTATCTTAATTATTTGCTTCGAGTTAACCGACACTCTCCTGGCCGACTATTTCACAGAGATGCCAGCTGTTCGCGCAATTGGATCACCGCATCTGCTCCCCAGGTTCACACCTCATTCACTGCCTTCGCCCTTCGTCTCAGCTACACCCTCGTGTTGTTTTTAAATTTAGATATTAGCTTTTTAGTTTGTTTCCCACTGATTGCTTTATATTAAAGTTGATGTTACATCAGTAAAAGTGATGATACATCAGTTCTAGAATTATTAACACTGTGATCTTGTTTAAATCTTTATGTATTACTCCATGATTCAAATGATGATGACTGTAGTTTATTAAAATATAGTATATTAGAATTCGTGATGGATTTAACTCTCCGCATGCGGGAGGGTATTAGTTAAATTACACTTGCTTTACAATATTAAATATTAGAGTTATTTATTAGTTTTATCGCTTGATATTTAAAAATAACGGATCACATTCCGTGGTAGAAGATTTCATATTATTTACACAATGACGTTGAGTAACACTCTGCATTAAAGGTTTTTACATACTACATTTTTGGTCATATTTAAGTTTTAAAGTTTAGATTAATTATGGTATTTAGTCGGGCAGAAAATCATTGAAAAGGGCTACAGTTGTACAGGGCTACAGCAGTACAGGAGTTCTGCAAAAATATATAACAATATTAGATAAACACCTTTAAGGTCTGCTAAATCCAAACTCGAGGTTTACTGATGGTTATATTACCAGGTCGGCAAGCCGTCCGATCTTCCTGAACTCCTGTGAATAGGCGATTAGGTGGTTTTGACAACAAAGAGAGCTTTTGTTCCCGCGCGCGAGTTTATATAACCTTAGGTTTAGTGATGGGACACATTTAGTGACGGGCAGTACTGAAATTAATCGCGATTCTTTTTTTTTTTATTAATGTTTAGTACATTCTGAGATTAACGAATCAATTTGTCAATTATTCATATAAATAATGGAGATATACTAAAAAAAACATATCCGTTCATCTGGAAAGTCTGCCTACTAATTATTTAAAATATTTTTTATAAATCTTGTCTTTGAAATTATTTTTTAAAACAATTTCATTCGTTTATCTCAAAATGTATTAAAACGGCACATAGGATTAATTATATATACAGCGACGAAATATTAAATTATCTCTCTTGAGTAGCGTGAATATACATCCGCTATTCTGATACAAGGTGAAGCCAGTTAGTGAGTACACACAAATATTTACTTACAACGAAGATTTGGGAAGTTATTTTGAAGAACTTTTCGGCGATGAAATCGAAGTACTCGATTAAATAATTGACAACATCAATCATTAAATCACAACAGTAAATCACCCTGTGTAGTAGTAGAAACAACTTCCTTAAATCAAATTACTATAGCAATGCTATATATCCTGTGCGTCAGTGTTGAAATACAGTATTATAAACCTGCGTAAATGTGGTGATACGCGCCTAAAATATCGGTCGCTCAGATTTTACCTCTAACTTATAGTGGAAACTTGGAACCTATATTCGTAACACTTCGTGATATCCCATTTTTAAGCTAGTTTTGTGTTACAATAATATATACAGTCTAATACATGTCAGGATAAATTATATTTTGGACGAGAAATACACGCAGATACATTTATAAAAGTAAGTGCTGCGTAATATAGCAGAGAGAACTCATCGTGAGACAGGGCGACGGTACTGGAGAGACTACGTGGATAGGATTGACGATACACGAATTTCCCACACGATTGCCTACAATATACCCGCAGGATATCGCATGCCAGAAAGATCGTCCAAAAAATTGAAAAATCCCAAGAGGATAGCTCCCGCTCAAGAACAGATCTAACAATATAACGAGAGCAAGAAGAAGAAGACTTTGTTTTATATTTTTACCCTTTATAAACGTTGACACCATTTACTTGCAACCGCCTCGTATATTTTCTAGGGTCTTCACCGTTTTACGCGAGCTGGGCACCGGGCCAACCGAAAAACACGGACGGGAATGAGAAATGCGCGGTGTTTAAGGATACTGGACTGTATGCCAGCAGCAACTGCGAGCTGCGGCATGGCTTCGTCTGCGAGAAGAAAATCAGCGCTGTGAAGAAAGCCAATTGCCTGTGCGAGACCTACGATTCAGGTGAGAGTTCTTAATCAATATTACTGTTGTGTTCAATCTTCAAACAAGGAGCCGCACCCGAATGTATTCTCTCCCTTACTGTTTTTAATGTCTAGGACTAGCCGCAGTGGTAGGCCTTCTTGAGATCTTGTTTTATTATTCTTATCCGAAGTAGAATGGATATGACTGTGATTTGACTCATGCCTGTGGACTGTACCTAACTTGATCCGCACTCGCGCCAGGTAGAACCGTGTCATCCGGACAGGCTCTTACTATGTCGAAGCTAGCTAAAATTTATGTTATCATTCCTGGAGAATAACTTCTAAACCATATATTATGAGAGATACGATATATTTAACAGATGATTTAAATAAAATATCATAAATTTTCTATTTTTATTTTACATAATATAGAAGATATAATAAAGATTATTGTGGATTGCCCAGGTCGGGGGAATATGATTAACTATCGTGTACCCTGCCGATATCACGCTTAAGGATCTCAAATATAAAATGAAATAATGTAAATGTTTCTCGCTCTAATTTTATCAATAATTCATGTGTGCAAAGATTTGAATAAAGATTAAAATAACCTAGCTACGTAGCTCGTTTCTCTCTCTATGCCATACGACCAATCTCCAACCTGAAGTAGCTACGACATCACAATCGCTACGCCGCTCATGTCATTCCTCGCTACGCCTCCAGTCTCCAATCCATCGACGATCGTCAGCCTCATCGCTCTACTTTCTTCGAAACCTCCAGCAGCGAACACCATCTGCTTCCAGCGGTACCACCATCATCCTCAATCTCACGGCGAAACGCCACCTACATCAGTCATCAGCACCATTCACAGCTTACAGCATGAATACAACTACTTAGATTTAAAGGTCATTGAAACTAGTAATGTAGTGTAATTTTTTATTTGTTTCGTAGGAAACACGCCAATATTTTCTTTCCCGGTATGCTTAAATAATTATATAGAGGTTTTTTTATACCGTAGAGTATAGATACTCCTTGGACGGGGACCGCTGCTACAAGGTGCACACGGTGGCCAGGAACTGGCACGACGCCTACAAGACCTGCGCGGCGGAAGGAGCGCAGCTCGGCATCATCAACAGTGCGGACGAAGCTAAAATCTACATGTCTCTAGCAAACACCCTGGCGTCGGACTCCTTCCGCAGCAACATTATTCTCCTGGGATTCAATGATCTGCTGGTCACTGGAGAATTCAAGACCATTAAAGGTACGCTCTCTTGATCTTGCTTAGAGTGTCAGGGTAAGACATAGCAACACTCTTCTGTCCTGGGATACCACTATTCTCACTCCACTTTTCGGTGGTTGAAGTAGTTAACAGAGCCATCTTCTAATATTTGATTTATGAAGCATATTCATTCTTATTCTGCTTAAAAATATAACTTATTGGCTAAAACTTATGAAAAAAGTTTATTTCACGATTGTAATAAGTTAAATTAAGCACGAGTGAGACAGATATAAATATAGAAATAATATGGAATCAACGCGTTATCTTTCGCCTTTTTCATAGCTCGTATTTTTACATTTTTTTTGGCGCTAGCGGTTTATTATTACCAGTTTCAACAATCGGAACCGTATAAATGAAAACTAATCAAATAAATGTATGTTCGTATTCTGTTTCAGGGGAAACGTTGGAGAAGGCTGGATACGCGGAGTGGTCCAGCGGCCAGCCCGACAACCGCGGGGGCTCCCAGCACTGCGGCAGCATGATGGTGTCGGACGGGAAGTTAAACGACGTCAGCTGCCAATCCAAAGCGGCGTTCATATGTGAAAAATATATCCGAAGACCCTTGTCGTTGGACAACACTCTGAGGTACGGGGAGGCCGACGTGAAGTTTTGTACCCCGTGACGATCCTGTGAACACCGCCCCTCCACTAGTGGCGCTGGAGCAGAGAGGAGCAGACTTCTCCTCGACTTCTTTTCCTAGCGCTGCCAGCAACCCTCTAACCTTGCCTTGTAATACTACCATTTAAATAAATCGCAGTAGCAAAATGTACGGGCTTTATTATTTCGTTGCCACCACCAAAATTACTTTGATCGGTAACCAGGTTGTATATAAATAAAATAATGTACACAAATAAAAGCGTGAGCGCTTTCCCTCCATCTGTATCAATCCTAAGCGCCCACTGAGTGTAAATAAGTCCAATTTGATGAAGTTATGTCCTGTTTGGACGCGAACAATTTCGTTTGGTATAAGACAATATATGCGCTTACGTCCTACACACCACCCAACAAAGCCCAAAAGATCATTAAAACATTGTGTAGCGTTAGACCAGACAGTCAAATTTCCGAAACATTCTGAGGAGAAGGTAGAGGAAAATTTTTTGGACAGATTTTAAGTAAATTTCTAATATTCGATTCGTTAGTAGGTTGAATTATAATTCCCCAGCAGCAATTAAAACAGAATAAATGTAGGTATTCTACGGCCATATATTTGTCGCACTTTCAGAAGAAATATTTAACGATATAGTAACAAATAAAACAGAAGACATATGGAGACGAGTTCTGACGAGTTTGAAAGTGTAGAAAAAAATTATATAAAATTTGATATAATCAAACTTAAAATCTGTCCAAATGTGCCAGTTCTGGCTACTTTTATCTAGTTTCGGCCATGTCATTGTGCCAGTTCTGGCCACTTCAATTTTAATAAGGTTTCTTAATGTTTTGAATAAAAGTAAAACAAGATAGGTAAGTAACTATACGAAAATTACGAGTTTTATTATAATTATGATCTTGTGAATGAGGTAATAATAATACATTTTACAAAGTTATTATTATTTTATTTGACTTGTATTAATGCGAATTAATTTCAAATATTCGGTATAAGTTACTTTTATGAAAGTCTAACGTTTTGAAAATATAATTCAGAATTTATTAATTTCTATATTCTCTTTATACTTAACCATATTTTCACGGGTGTAAGACTAGTAATTAATAATGACTCTTGCGTGACCGCGCATCATTTAAAAAAAAAATTTCGTGAACTGAGCGCTGATTGCTTGTCACATTCTAAATATTTAAACTTATCTTTCCAGAAAGTTACGGACAGACAACGAAATTATTATATTTAGATATTTGACGTTTCATTTCTGTAAGTATGCGTTTTATTTATTTTCATGAAACTCGATAAAATAATCGATAAAGATCAGTGAAGATTTTTATAACTCAAAACTTTCAGCGTCATCAATATTTCATTTTGTCTTTATTTTAGTTTTTAAGTATAACTTCTACTCCGCATACATGAGTACACGCATGATTATTTTAAGTGGGTTTTTATTAAATTATTTAACATTTTTTAAATAATTAACGCCCTATAGGGCTTTTACAACAGATAGGTAAAGTCTACATTAACATAATATCTATATATTTGTATCTGTATTTTCAGTATTTTCTTTCCACTTTATGTCATTATTATGTTTACATGTTATTATTTTTTCTTTAAACTATTTTATGGTAAGAAAATACTGAAAATACAGATACAAATATATAAAGATAAATATAATATAAAAAAAGCAAGTATATAAAAAGCAGAAGCATAAGAAAAACATAATATAATCGAAATTCAAAAACAAAAAAAGTAATAATGTAGAGTGAAAAGATATAGCAGAAACTTTGAGAGTCATAATATAATAAAAAATATACGTACAAATACAAATCAATTATTTAAGTCCAATTCGACAAATACTAGCAATTTTTTAATACAACTTTTAATATATTTTTGAATAATATACAGTTATTGGCAAAGACGTCCAGTTGTTTGTATATATTTGCTAGTCTAGGAAGCCTTTGCAGTGGGGAATTAAAGTAGTTAGTAGCTGTAGTTTCCACGGCAAAACCGGCATGACTTCTAGTTATGTGAGACGGAACACGCAAGCATGTACGTTCTAGTACTTGAGGACAATTTTAAACAAAATGTTATAAAACAATACAAAATATAGTTTTAATTTACACACTCCATACAATTTTTCAAAGAAAAAATAATAACATTATGCAGCTAATAAGGCTTTTCAGCAGTTAATTCATCGATTGTAGAATGTAAGACGAACTATTATTTTTGAACTGTTCAATTTTCTGAACTGTCCAGTTCATTTACACCAAGAAACGTTCATTAATTCAGTAAACCTAAATTAATTTTGAATTTCTACAATCGTATTCAATTTAAGGAAGCTATTTTAATTATAATTTAATTATTATATGCTTTTTTATTCTTCGATACCTTAAAGCAGTCATGTCCAAAAAAGTTTGATCGCGTAAAAAATCTCTGATGTATTTAATAGATTTGAAAAAAGGTTAATCACGAAAAAAATAAATAAAGAATTGTTAATTTGTATTTATTTAATTATGAAAAACAATTATTATGTTTGGAAACTTATAAAATAATGTGATGACTATTCCGAGGCAATCCTGACTATGTTTGTTAATGCGAGGAAGGAAAGTGGGTAATATTACAATTCAGTTTCTTCGGTTAATTTTTTTATGCATTGTTTAAGTGCCATTGAAAATGAATAGAACAAATGACCGATTGAAACAGTCACTTGAATGAATGACACGATGAACGAAAAATCTCATTACTGCTCGCTGAAGTAAGAGAAGGACAACAGCAGCGGGAAAATTATTAAGTACGACATGACGAACGATAATTCAGACAACTGAACGAATCTTCCCATCACTACTACCGGGTCGGGTGCTACTCGCTAAAGTGTGACAAGGACAACAGCAGTGGGAAAATTTGCCACTTTTTTCAAGTAGTCGTGCATCTCGTTTCATTGCGTACTTTTTTAAGTAAACTGGTTTTTGCGTACCTCGATACAAGCCGGATAGGTCAAAGTCAGACTCACCACCTTCAAGGGCTGCAAGATCTGGATTTTTCGAAATTTATTAATATTTTCAAAATTGCTTAGGAATGCTTTTTGTTGATATTTTATCAAATTCATTGATATGTTTTTATTAATTTATTCGTATGTACTTACAAGCATATTTGTGGGGTATATAAGCAAAGATAGCAATATCCAAAAAAAATGCATTCATACTCTCCCATAAAAATACAGTTTCGTCTCTGTGAGACATCTAAATAATAAGTTAATCGCAAACCAACTTATGTTACCACAACGCCATCTATATGTGTAAAATGTAATCTTGTAAGAAAAAATATATACTTGTCATTAGATAATCTTGTACATCGGTGTTTAATTTTTGCAATCCTTATATGTAACTATAAATTAAATCAAGTTTTACTACTAAAGTTTTAGGATAAGTATCCTAAAACTTTAGAAGTAATTTATCATATTGATTGATTAATGATGTCCCTGTGACAAAATCCAGTAAAGTTCTGAAAAATTTGGATATACTCAAAATATTCTGAATACGTTAGTTATTGTGATAGGAATATTACGAGATGTACATTTTATTTGCATTTCTTAATGCCCCTTTCCATCCAACTCTTGCTTACAGACTTAAAATTCTTAAAGAGTAACTGCATTAAGCTGTAATGTTTATGTAGATGACTTATGGACTAGGGTTTGGTAATAACACCCTCTTACTGTGTGATAAGCCATTAAATTTATATAAAAAAAATCTTATTTCGGTTTCTTCTCAATATGTATGCTTAGAAAAAAGTCACGCTTCTTATTCTCACTGCACGCCCCTGATCTTTACTCTTTATAGTCTGCACAAATCCATGAAAATCCACTTCCTTTGTGAAAAATATACCGCTTCCAGAAGCGTGTCTCAAAAGCAAAATTTATATTTTGAAGTTGGACCGATCTGAATAGCGGGCAGGGTAAAATATCGCGTAAACAAGTTATGCAATACCGTTTTTTGGTTTTACCTGGTCCCATCACACGTCATCAGCCAAAATCCAGTCACAAGTCGTATTTCAGAGGTCAACCACATGTTGGAGGAGAACGGGTTTAGTCCCACCAGTCGGGTCCGCCTGGTGCCGGGAAAACTTGTTGATTTTTAAGGATAGAAATTCTTTAACGCTTAAGGTTCAATGCTAAGACATCGGGGTCAATAGCCCTTTTATGCGGCTGATGATTATTCACCGCGAAGATATTCAAGGCGAGGACAGGGGCGGATTAAACAGTGGGCAAACTGGGCAGCCGCCCGGGGGCTCCGGCAAGGGAGGGACATCACACCTAGACCACAGCTTGCTTTGCCCCATTTATGGACAAGGGGTGTTTTACTCACCATGATGGAGCATACTCCCTGGATCTGCAAGATCTTAAGGGAAGCGAGAGAAGCTGTGCTGGAGGGTCTGGAATAAGGTTCTTCGCTTTCAAATGAAATGAACCCGAATTCCAAAACATGTCTACCCAGGTGAGTAGAACACAACGTTCGGAATCCCACACCGTTCCAAAGGTCTGCCCCGAGAATTCTGGAAGAAGGGGCAAAAATTCGAAAAACATTTATTTATTTATTTGATATGCATTAAAGCGCAAGAATTTTTAATGTTCCGTATAGTTACTATAGTGATAGTCCAACATTTTACCTTACATACCCAAGCCTGGGTGTTTTGTGATGTGTTTCACTTCTGTGATGGGGCCTCTTGGTCTTCTGAAACATAAATAAGATAAAAATTAAAAATTACAGAAAATAAATCAGAAATATTGTGAGAAAAATGCACACTTTAATGTCAGTCACCCAAAGTTTAAATAATATTTTCTCTTTCAAATTTAATTAAAAACATTCCTCAAATTTTTCGCTACTAGCTATGAGACACCTGTAACACCGTCAATGCATATATGTAATAAATTTAACCAATACGGTACAAATTTGACAATTGCAAGTATTATTGTTGTTAACCTACAACAGGTCATGGGGCCCAACTCCTGTAGCGATACATGTCTCAAAAACACTCCAGAATCTAGTAAATCACACAGATGTATTGTGACCTCATCGGAAACCGAACCCGGAACCCTCGGTAGGGGAAGGCAGTGTCATGCCCACTGGACTACGAGGACCGCCACGCCAGCGATGTGTATGTTCAACCAATACTAAAAATACAATTAAAATGTTGTGTCATTATTAAGAGCGAAGGATTATTGGACTATTAGAAATATTCTAAAAAGATTGCACTTACTAATTACTAGGGGAATACAATAATATTTTGTAAAAAATCTTCTTCCGAAAATCCTTGGAAAGCCTAAGAGTCACCATACGCGTCTTATCAAGGAAGCACGAGAAATCTACAAGCACCCGATAAATATTAATAGAGATGATGGTCTCGAATTAAAAACATCTTGGTATCCGGCGCTTCAAAGTCATTCTCGTCGCAGACTCCGCAGAGATAGTGATCAGACAACAGATGAATCATAACACAACACAATACAACACATCATGACTTCGGCACGGTATTGCAAGCCGATACTTAACCACAACACCATCACTCACAACAACACATCAGCTCTGATGATGGACCCTGCAATGGGATCCGAAACGTCGGCCCGAAAGGTCATAACAACACGGCATAATACCCCAGTAAACAAACTTGAAGATCTTCTTCCAATTTATTCAATTAACTTCAATTATTTATTCATCGCGTATTTCAGTCTTATAAACCGCAACTGTAAAGGTGTTCCAGAGTATAGCCTTCTGATGTAAAGTTTGTCGTAAATATAAAATAAGAAATGTAAACGGAACAAACATGATTGCCTAAATTAATGTGAAAAATATGATCCACATGGCCACATTGGCAAAATTAAATTAGTCTTATAATATGAATCACAATAACAGTGTCTGAAGAATGTCGTGTATCAAGGAGAGCTATCAAATGTAGTCAAGTTCACTGTAAATCAAAGTAGAAAACGATATCATCCAAAGTTGGCAGCTTTATATATTTGTATAAACTAGGTATAAACTACACCGAGTTTCTTATTTAAAAAATACAAATTACAAAATTCTACGCAAATAATATTGAGGTACAAAACAATAATGAGGTATACAAAGCAAAATAATGCACTTTTTCTCGGCCGTATTCTAAAAATATTAATATTGGAATCATGAGATTGTTATCCCAACACTTCATAGATGAGAATAAAATAAAATAATAAACGATACGTCGGCGATTGTTTCTTTAAGTTTCTACTTCAGAGAGAGAGGGAGACAACGCGATGCGAAACATGACGCTTATCCGTCAAACATCAATATATAAATACGAGTCCATCGCGACAACGACAATTTTGACATAATTTTACATCAAGATGCTGTGGGAGAAGAAATTAATAAGTGCATATGAAATAATCTTTCTCCTACGAGATTTTGTTAGATTTATTTGATGTGTTCGAGTAGAAACATGGGAATTGTGGTTACGTTTGCGATAGATACCTACTTCGGTAATCCTGGGTAATCCGTTTAAAGCTTTGTCAGACCAGACCGCCTGGATAAGAAGGCACCGGAGAAATCACTTTTCTAAAGGCATTGCAGACATCGGACACCACAAATAAAGGTATTTAATTTGAGAGAGATGTGAAAATATACAAATCTCCTTATTTGAGTAGGACGAACACCGACGTATACCTACAACTACATCTTTTATCGTTATTCTCGTCTATTCAGTGTTGGGATAACAATCCCATGATCCCAATATTGCTATTTTCGGAATACGCCCGTCATGTAAAAATGTTCGTTACAAACGCTACCAAAATACTGACTTCTCTTCACTTCACTCGTGGCTGAAATATTGACATAGTAATAGTACCTAAGTCATTTTAATAGGTGAAAAGCTAGTTTGATACAGTAGAACCTCGTTTATTCGAAATTCAAGGGACCCAAAAAAAAAAGAATGTGAAATTGGCCAAAAATCGTTATCGTTAAACTCTTGAAAAAACCGTTATTTTGTTAAATGTATGCTTATATCTAAAGAAATCATTTAGAAAACGCAATATTTATTATGCTAATGCAAAGATCGTTACATTTCTATTGCCATAGTACATATTGGCATATTTAGGTACTGTTGTCACTTCACTCAAAAAATCTTTTTTTTCCATTTCCATCACGTTTGAATGGCCGTAATCAAAAATATTTAGTTATACTTGAACTTATGGAATGCTTCTTCAATCTTCACACGAGTTTACCTTTTGATTCTGCCCCTTTTCCGGCTCAAAAAAACAATGCACAGTTACTAGAAATACAATTAACAATAATTACGTAAAATAAAAAGATTAGTAACTAATAACATCTTTCAAAGAAAATTAAACATTTTAATAAAACAAACAAAGTTATTAGAAAAAATTGAAATAAAGACACATTTACAAACATGAAAAACAATTTCGAACGCGTTTAGGTACAGGGCAAACTATCCGCGCATATCAAGCCAGCCAACTGAAGAAAGCGTAAACAGGATTCCTCAATTTCAGGGATCGCGACACAATATGTATAGAAAAAAGGCATTTCATAAGGTACCGGGAATTGATTGCGCAATTCGCCAAGAGTCGTAAAAGTCATGGAAAAAAGTTTTCATATTTCGAGAAGTCATTTCGAAAACGCAATTTTTACTACGCCAATACAAAGATCACAACATTTAAATAACTAAATTACCCGATATTGGCATATTTGTTGTTCTCACCTGCGAAAAAAAAGATTTTTTTTTCAATTTGGTCAAATTTCAAATAATTTCGAATTATGCGAACGAAAATGTATTGCTTTATGGCGCAAGAGGCTAAGAAATATTTCTAATTACGGTATTTATTACCGGGGTTTTCGAATTATCTACTACAACTTGCAAGTTTTTAAAATTTCGAATTATGGCGAATTTCGAATTATCGGAGTACAAATTAATTTTACTGTATTAAGAGAAAAATATCGCTTAAAAGGTTTGGAATCCATTTCGTCCAACAGGTCTTAAGAATCCAGGAATGCAGAGAGCTGATTTGTGATTCTTAGTGCCCCTTAGGTACCGGAGACTGGACAGCTTAATCCAAGATAATGGTCCCATTGCATATACAACGAAAATGAAATTTCAATATATTACTGAATGTGCTAATAACAAAATGAAAGATAATTTACGTTTAAATAGTAAGTATTAAATAAGAAACTACACTTAAAAGTTTCGAAAAATGCACTGCATATTTTGATATTTCATAGGCAATATAAGAGTTAGGTTAAGTTATTAGGTTTGGTTTGTTTAATTTAGATTATGATGATTTTAGTTAGATTAAATTAACAGGACATTAAATTATATAGTGAAATACTTATTTTCATTGTATGAACAACGGGACCATATTCTTGGATTATTCCGACTGGACGAGTTGGATCGCTTTCGTTTTTTCTCCGCAGAACTGTGGCCAGGTACCCAAATATCCGGTTATTATATAAATTGTAGCAATTTTCACAGCTGTGACCTTCCGGCGGCTCCAGCGGCCCCTCGCGCTCACACTTCACACTCGCCGCGGTCCTCCGCGCTGCTGGCGAGCCCAAAATGTCGGCGCTCTTGTGCTTGTTTTTAATGCTTTATGCTGCTTCTAACAGTAAGTTATCTTTTCAAAAATACGCATTTCATCACGGTTATTGGATGTGCTCAATGTTCAGTGTTTGCAATGTTTCCCCTTCAGCAGATATGCCGTGTTTGTGATGTTACAAAGTGTACCTTGTCGTGTATTGGATTGAAGTTTTTTTTAATTCTCGGAAAAGAATTTCGACAATGGATCTACTGCAGACAGTTTTGTAACGAAATTAATGAAATGAATCTCTGCCGATAGAGGACAGGTGTTTTTCATCTGCACAATACTATATATAATATATATTTTAACTATTCTTTGTTATTATAACTTCTTATTTATTTATTGAATAATCTGATAGATCAGGGAGGCCTAAAAAAAACAACATTTACATTGACATAATACGGCTTTTTTTTCATTTAATTTGCTTATGTTTGTTTTGTCTTGGTAAGAATTAACAGCTTTAAAATTATAAATCATTAAGAATATTTTGAGTATGTCGAAATTATTACTGGATTTTGTTTAATCAGTCAATATATATTATAGATGTATCACAGAGACGAAACTGTATTTTCGTGGGAAAGTAGTACATTGTATAAAGTGATCACTTAAGCCAGCCGTACGACAGGTCGTAAGCCCCATGTATACCCAAAGACTCTGAGACATCTATAATATATATATTGATAAATCATTAAAAAAGAAGTCCTTTGTGAATTGACAAATGCAAAAATAAAAAATATTAAATCATTAAAATGGGAATTCGCCAGGAATTAACAGCTTCAATATTAGCAATGATTAATAATATTACTTTTATTTTCACTCTGTCAACATTCAATTTTCTAGTATAATTTTAATCCGCTGCTAATGTGCCGCCATCGCCTTGTCTTTGTTCCGGCTGGATTGATGATGAGCAAGTTTCTAGCCGTTGTGTCGTGTTTATAGTTTTCACGTGTTTTATGTAGTTTAATATTTCGACGGCTCCTACGTATAATATCGTAACCCACAAAATTCAATTTTACAGGAGAAGGATTTGAACATATTTTCGTCCGGTATAAATCTAAATATTGCCCAATTTTTTTGAAATTTCTTTTCAATATTTTACTTTATACCTACTGTAGTTTCATAAATAATCACAAAAAAAGTCGAAATTATTAAAGGTTTTTGTAGAAATGCACATACGATATTATACTTCGGAAAAGACGCGACGTAAATTATCGTATAAATGACTTACAACATTAAACTTCGGAAAAGACGGGACGTAAAATATCGTATAAATGACTTACAATATTTTACTTCGGAAAAGACGCGAATTAAAATAACGTAAGTGTTACATACGATAATTTTCTTATGTTATTTTCTCACGCGTATTATCGTAAGTGTTACATACGATTATTATCTTATGTTATTTTCCAACGTATGTTATCGTAAGTGTTTCATAGATAAAATAATCTTATGTTATTTTCCAACGAAAATTATCGTAAGTGTTACATACGATAGTATACTTCGTAAAAAAATATGTGATTGTTTGAGATACAATAAAATACGTCCGAAAAAAACGTTATTTATTTCAAATATTTTTTTTTCTTTCTTGGAAATAAAGATATAATTAAATACATATGAAATACACAAAAAACAAAAAATCGTCGATTTGTGGGTTACGATATTTTGCGTAAGAACCGTCGATTTATTTCTTTCATTTTGGGGCAAATGTAGCCTATGTTACCCGACAGGTCCATAAAAATAAGTACGCAAAATACGGTCAAACGGTGTACGATGAATGTCAGCAAATCGAAAGTGATGGTATTCGAGAGAGACGAAAGAGTGACTAAGTGTGATGTAATTGTAAACAATGAATGCTTAGAACAAGTGAACGAGTTTGTGTATTTGGAAGTATGTTTAGTTGAGACGGCAAGGCTGAGAATGATATCGAAAGGAGAATAACTGCGGGAAACAAAGTTAATGGTGCTCTAAATGCAATTATGGCCAATAAGAATCTGTCAAAGGAAGCAAGACTAGCGGTACATAATGGCGTTCTAGTGCCAACCCTGATGAATGGAAGTGGAAGCCTGGAATAGGCAAAAGAGGAATGAAAGTAGACGGACTGTGTGGAAAATCTTTGGTCGATAGAGTGAGGAATGAACAAATTAGACGTGAATGCAATTCTGGCTGTAGTGTGGTAGATAGAAAGGAGTGCTGGGATGGTTTGGTCATGTGGAACGTATGAACGAAGAAAGGATGGTTAAGAAAATATACGAGGCGAGTGTTGAAGGCAACAGGAATAGAGGGCATCCGCGAAAGACCTGGCACGATCAGATACTACCAGTATTTGAGGATGACCCTGTTAAAATTCGCAACAACCGTAGAACTTGTATGAGAAGATGTATGAATGTGGCTGAAGCAAAAGTGCCAGGATAAAAGAGTGTAGCATTCAAACTTCTCTGCTTACCCCTGCGGAGAAACTCCATGATGGTTAAGTAGTTAGTTAGTTCGACGTTCGCTACGTAAAACAATAAATCTACAAAAAATAAATTTTATAGAAGAGCTGTTTGAAGTTTGACTTTACATACAAAATGCGCCTAAAACGTAAAGCTGATGTCATTAATATTTTTCCTTAACATGTATTATTAAACAATTTGGATAAAATTCTTTTACAACCTATTTTTTTAACAGAATCAATAAAATGTATGTTGTACATTATTTTTATGTCGAAGACTTCATTTTCTAAACCAAAGTTATTCAGAAATATTAGAAATCTATATTCAATGCAACCCTAATTGGTCCAATTTGACACTTTCTTCCGACGCCTAATATCAAATTTGCATCTGCCGAACAAAATTCATAAATTAGAAATCGGAATATTTTTTCATTCCTACTTCCTGTTACGCGTTTTCGTCGTCGCAATCACGAAATTCTTCCCATAAACCGAGCGTAAAGATATTACACATCAAATATCTATCTATCAAAAAAAAAATTTACCACCAGGATATGAACTCGACTCTTCCTATATCGTGTTCGCTCGAGGCTTATACAGTCACATAGTTAGTAGCAAAAACTTCGGAAGAGTCTTCTTCAATCAATTTTTAATAGAAAATATTTTTTACACTTTGGGTGGAATGTCAACAGTTACGGAGATAAACGACATCAAAATTTGCATTTTTCAATATTTCTGACTTATCTTCAGTAAAACTTTGAAATATCATGAAAATAACTTATATAAAATAATAAAAAATAATTTTCTCTGATTCAAGTTAAATAAAATGATTTAAGCCATGCAGAAATTTGAAAGAGATTTTTTACGTTTTAAAGAAGAGCATTTTACAAAAATGTTATAAGTTTTTGTCGAAATAGCAACAATGCACCGTGCCGCATACGGAACAAGATAATAAACGTTAAATTTCATCGCTTTCGGTCAAAATCTGCACGTTTATAAAAAACATATAAAGCAATTTTTCTCACCAGTCCAAAAAAATGTTGTAATTTTTTGTCGCAATAGTAACAATACACCGTGCCGCATACAGAACAAGATAATAAACGTTAAATTGCATCGCTTTCGGTCAAAATTCTGCAAGTATATGAAAAACAAATTCTCTTACTAAGTCCACCAAAAATGTTGTGCCATGCAAAATATTTCCCATTTTTTTTTTGCAATTTTTTGCATTTTTCTTTTGCAAAACCTTGCAAAAAATATTTCTAAAATTTCCGCAAGGTTTTAATCATTTTCTGGTTCGTGATAACAATGAATCAGCTGTGGCGATGAACCCTACAATGAGTTCCGAAACATCAGCCAAAATTATTTTAGAAACAAGGCATAATATCCCAGAAAACTCAAAGCAGAAGATTCCGAACGGCCCTGAAAACCTAAGAACATTGTAAATAATTTTTTTGACTCGTATTAAAGCGAGTGATTTTGATAAGAAAAAAAATAGAAAATCTCCCGGAATAGATGAAATCCCAAATGAACTCATAAAATATGGAGGCACAAAGGTAGCGAAAGAACTAAATAAACTGTTCAACAAAATCTTAGAGCATTCTGAAATACCAAACGAATGGAGACTGAGTATCACCATCCCTATTTTTAAGAAAGGCATCAAAAGAATCCCGGAAAATTAAAGAGGAATATCCCTTTTATGCGCATCACAAAAACTCTTCACAAGCATTGTAAGAACAAAACTGGAGAGTATAATACAAAACTGTGATGAACAGCAAGGTTTCAGAAAAAACCGGTCCGCCTCTGACGCAATATTCGTGGTAAGACAAATAAGGGGAAAATTTATTGAATATAATAAACCGGCGTATATGTGTTTTTTTGACCTCACTAAAGCCTTTGACAGAGTGCTTCTAGAAGATGTTATAGATATTCTAACGGAAAAGATGTACCACTACTCAACATCAAAGTTATTCGTAATTTGAATACTAACAACAAAATGCGCATAAAGGTAAACAGTGATCTATCGAATGAAATCCTAGCCGCAGTAGGCATCAGACAGGGAGATAGCTTGAGCCCCTTCTTATTCAATATCATCATGGATAAGCTAATACAAGATGTCAAATTAATGAATCTAGACTACAACATAAGAGACAAAAAGATAGATATAATATGTCATGCCGATGATGCGGTATTAATAGCCAACTCAATCTCACAAAGATTCAACATAAAAATCTCCATAGACAAGATTAAGAGAGATGTAAGCTTGCAATTGACAATTAAATAATAGAGCAAGTAATGAGCTTCAAGTACTTGGGTGTCGAGATATCCAGCAGTAACGACCTCTACGAAGAAGTAAGAGAGCAAGCAAACAACGCCTCAACTGTTGCTGGATAATTGATAAATGCTGTCTGGAGAAACGAATACATGCTCAAGGAGACCAAAGTGACAGTGTCCGCCCAATCAATCGGTATAGAGACAAGGGCTCACACTACCAGAACTAAAAATATCCTAAGAACAACTAAGATGAAGACTCATCGACCCATTGCGGGACTAACAATCCGAGACCGAGTGAGGAATTCTGAAATACGAAGGACTTGTGACGTCGAGAATATTGTCCGATGGGGAAAATCTAGAAGACGTTACTGGAGAAGTCATGTGGAGAGAGCTTGTTCTGAGAGAGTAGTGAGCATAGCAGCAAACAAGCTGCAGCGAGATAGCTGGATATCTGTATCCCAGGAACATGTTCCGAACAATAACACAGTTCACAATCTTGAATACAATAATGATTATGTATATTCAAGATTGTGTAGTTGCAATTTTTTCAGAACAAAGTTCTGTGAAATTTAAAGCTAAATTAATTAATCAATTAGAAAAACATATAGACAAATCAAATACATAAAAAAATATTTGACTGCTCACAATAATAATGTGTTCTTGAATATAACATATTATGTATGTTGTATCAAATGCGTCCAAAAATAAAAATGAATTAAACGTTTAAGGCGTCCTCTAGCGGTAGGAATGCAAAAAATGGATAGTAAATGTAAATCAATTAATAAATGAGACTTACAGATAAGGTCGATATATTCACGGAAATATACAAGGCGTATTTGGATAACGCGTCTGCCCCGGAAAGGAGGAGATCCGTGGTTCGAACCCCGGTAGCAGCTAAACATTTTTCGTGGATTTAATTTTTCTGTATGTCTTTCTAATTAATAAATATCATCTTCTTATTAAATAACGCGTATAATATTTCTACATATTAAATTATATCCAAATGTATTTTAAAGAGATCTGTAAAACTCAAAGAAATCAATATTTTGAATGTATTCTAAAATGATTTTTTTAACTGGTAACAGAAAACATCCATCCTCTGTGACATCGTTTAGCGTAATTATATTAATAGATTGTTGTTTTCAGTTAAGCCGGTCTTCGGCAGGGATTACGCGTTCGACGATTCAACGCATGCGTTCTACATAGATTACTGGTCTACGGTGCCCTGGAGCCAGGCCGTGAAAACTTGCAAAGGAGACGGCGCGGAGCTCGCGGCGCCCAGGACGCTGGCCGAGGCGCACGCGCTGCTGCGCTTCGTGCGGGCCAACCACACGGAGCTGTGGCTCGGCATCCACGACCACTTCTCTGAGGGAGTCTTCACTAATATGGATGGTATATACCCTAAGTTGTCACGGGATCGCCCGTCTCCACGAAATAATTCATTTGAAATTAATTAATGTTTTATTATTAGAATTTAACTGAAAGACTTGCAATAAATCTCGTACTAGTCACTCGATAATCTTCCACCTGTCTCTGGAAATACACATTGACCGATTTGTCGATTTCTTAGGTATTCCGCTTTCGGAAACATACTCGGATTGGAAGGAGGGCGAGCCGAACAACGAAGGAGGGAACGAGCACTGCGTGATGTGGGTCCGAGAGGAGGGCATCATGAAGTACCGAGACGCGGCCTGCCAGCGCGCGGCCACCTTCGTCTGCAGAATACTCGCGGAAAAGGATAAACGTAAGAGCACCGCCGTCTGCCAGATCCCGTATCTCATCGTCCTGGCTGTTAAGAAATTGTGATTTCTCTGTTACCTCTCCCCCATCCCGCGGCCCCGCACCCAGAACGATGCATATATTACGCGCTGTAATAATGACCAGTGAGGTTCGAAACCTTATTCTGATGAGTATTGTGCTACGAAAGTCTTTTGACAGAAGCTATGTAATGAATCATTTATAATACAGCCCATTTTACGGAAGCAGCGGAGACTAGAAAAAAATTTGGACTATTGGTGAGTTCCATTCTGTCGTGTAACGCCATTCCCGGGACACGAACAACAAATAAGAGACCACATGGTTGCGATTATCTTCAGTATATTCAGATACTTTGTGGCGACCGACCATAAACTAGACCCTTAACTAGTGCTAACTGCCCACTAGCTAATGTAAGAGAGAGAACGAGAGCTTATGCTCTCCTCTTTAATAGCCGCGTGCCTTTGGGCTCTTATTAAGATGGCCAGCCTGCGTCCAGGTCGCGCCCTCGGTAAGGCGGCCGGCTTGAATATACCTCACATTCCTTACGGTTTCCTTGCTTGCTATTGTACTCATTACTGGCTGAAGATGTATTTCGAGCTGTTGCGGGCAAAATAATAATCGGAAACATAACACTAACTGAGAAGAAGAAGATCTTTTCTATTTCTGTGAGGTGCAGGGACTTGGAATAGATAGGAAGGGAAAAATCGTAAATGAGAATTGAAAGGAAGAAGATCATTTGAAAGCTCAATTTGACCTATTGAATCCTATCACGAAACACAGTAGACTGAGCATCAGACTAACATAGTATAGTGGCGTGGGATTTCATTAATAAGGATGAAGGGAAAACGTTCATCAATCAAAGCTTTGGAGGAGTTGGGAGATATGTTCTGGACTAGAGGTAAATATGCTGAAGATAATAATGTGTATAGATAGACATACAAATCAATACTGTAAGTTTGTTGTTTATTTACCGCTAGCTTCTCCATTTGGATCTGCAGAGATAACCAATGCCAATATAACTGTTACATTTCTCGTTTGTTCTCTTGAAAAATATTAGGTCCTTACATATGAAATTGGCGTTTAGTATGGGAGGAACATAAAGCCGATTTTTTTTTATTATAATATATTTATTTAATCAAAGTATGTACCATTGCTATCTATGCACTTTTGCCATCTCATAGGTAGTTCATCGATCCCTTTACTAAAAAAACCATTCGGACGGGAATCAATAAAATCTTTGAAGGCGGTTTGGACTGCCCCATCGGAGTTGAATTTTTTCCTTTGCAAGAAGTTATCCAAATTTCGAAAAAAATGGTAATCTGTTGGGGCAAGGTTCGGAGAGTACGGTGGATGTCTTAGACATTCCAATTGAAGCTCCTCTAATTTGGTAGCCGTCTGTTGTGCAGTGTGTGGTCTAGCGTTATCATGAAGCAGCAGTGGCCTAGAGCGGCGGGATTAACCAGCCTCGGTTGTTTAGCAGCTAGCTTTTCCATCATGGTTTGCAGTTGCTGACAATAGACATCTGCCGTAATCGTCTGGCCAGATTTAAGAATCTGTAGTGAACGACCAGCACTAGTCCACCAAAAAGGCTACAGTAACTTTTTGGAGTCTGTCGCTTGGGGTATGGTTTGGCTGGTTCGGCAGGGTTCAGCCATTGCGATGAGCGCTTCCCCGATTATAGTACAGGATCCACTTTTCATCACAGGTAATGATTCGATTTAAAATCCCTTCATTATTGTGCCGGTTGAGTAATGCAACGCAGCAGTCAACGCGCGTTTTTTGATTTGCTTCACTCAATTCGTGAGGTACCCACCTTTCAAGCTTTTTCACCTTACCAATTTGCTTCAAGTGGATAAAAACAGTTTTATCACTAACACCGCAGCCTGCAGCTAACTCGGATGTGGTTTGCGATGGATCCGCTTCCACAATAGCCTTCAATTCGTCATTATCAACTTTGGTCTCCGGCCGTCCACGGGGCTTGTTCTGCAGGTCGAAATTTCCAGAACGAAAACGTTGGAACCAAAAACGCACTGTGTTTTCTTTTGCGGCACCGTCGTCATACACATCATAATCCTTCGAGCCGTTCTGCGAATCACTGGTGCCACTTTGGACCGCGTACTCGTAAATAACCGTTATTTCATGTTTTTCATTTTGTAAACCGAGTGACGCAAAGAACAAAACAATTGAGGAAAAAACAAATGAATTATAATTTTCAAAACACAAATACATGAGTAAATAGCTGTATAAATTTGGATTTGAAATTCCTAACCAAAGAGAAGATATTTGAGATCAAATTTGCCAGTACGGCAAAACGCCAATTTCATATGTAAGGACCTAATATTTAATATGCTAGTTCATTGAAAGAGATATGTGCATATTCTGGCTTTCTCGAAGGCTTTAGAATAATATTTTGAGTACGTATTTGAGTATTCATACTAATTTGGATATTTTAAGGCTTTTCGTGATACGTGGCTCCTCACGAGTGCGCCCAGTGACGCGAAATAATTCTGTTTGATTCCAGGTGTGGAACCGGTGACACCATTCTTCAGAGAAGATTACATGTACGAGAGACCATTCTTCGCGTTCTATAAGTACCACAAAGAGGGGGCCACCCGGAACGAGGCGGAGTTCAGGTGCAGAGCAGAGGGAGCAGCGCTGGCGGCGCCTCATTCGAAGGGCGAGCTGCGGCTGCTGGAGGACCTCAGGCGTGGCCCCCAGCCGGGCCTCGTGATTCCCGCGCCCGTCATCTGGCTCGGGATATCCGACATCGACTCCGAGGGTCACTACGCTTTTCTGGATGGTAAAAAATACTTATTTCAACGTTTTCTGGAATTGTTGAGGTAACTCCCGTATACATATTTTACATATTCTACGAACTGATGATTTGAACTCTCTGGAAATCTTTAATAAACTTAACAGACTTTCGTGACAATGAAACGAAACGCTGTTCAGTACCGAAAAAACTAAACTTATGTGCAATATCTACTCAAAATATTATGTCATAATACCTACTTAATCCACTTACACTTTTACTTGAATAACTAACAGCGAGATAAGATATATAAACTCTTAATTACTCGCACGTAGAAAATTACATAACTCCTCGCATGTGGTCTCAGGTGACCCCAAATTGTAGAAATTATTTTTAATAAATACTGAAAAAATATGTAAATAAAGCTATTTTATTAATAAAGAGCTTTATTTGAACTATTATATTTTCAAGAAACAACATGAATTAATATCTAATTAGACAAAAACAAACTAAAGTAAAATAACTATCAAAAATTAACATTTTATACTTAAGGTGAGATCAAAGTTGAAAAAAAAAATACTATAAGAAACTCTCAAAATCATTGTTATCACATTGTTGACGATATATCAACGAGTGATCATTGCACACAAATTTTGTGCATTTTTTGCATCTTGTTGCCACTTTGCGATCGCTTTTCCGCAGACAGTTGTTGAAACGTCCACGTTTTGTTATGGTTGATGGAACACAATTTTCCAGGTCATGCACTTTTAAAGTTCTTGAATCTTCTAGAGTCACCGACATACTTCGCCACTTTGTTTAGAACCTTATAAAACTTTAAGGAAACTTTGAGAAAGTTATCGAACGTTTTAGAACCTTCTAGACTCACAGACACATTCCGCCACACTGTTACAAACCTCAAAGAATACTCGAGAATCTTCTAGAACTTTGTCGAAAGATCTGGAATCTTCTAGACTCGCCAACACACTCCGCACACTCATTTTGGAACCTAATTGAACACTCGGGAATCTTCTAGAAAATTCTCTTTCCAGAACTATCTAGAGCTTTATGTTATGGAACCTTCTTGACTCACTGACACACTCCTCCACTCAGTTTGTAACCTTATAGAACTTTCTGGAATTTTCTAGAACGTTCTCCTTCCATCGAGAATTATATTACCGGTGATTCTTATATCTTTCCAGAAGTTATTATGTATTCCTTCCTCAGCGCCTTCTTTTAGAATCCTTTTCTTGGTGCTATATAGCCTCCGGCCACCTTCAGATGCTGGAAAAGACTAAGTAACTTCATTTTCTCCACTGCTATATTTATACCTCGTATTTCACAATAATTTGTAAGCGTGACGCATCTTCTCGTTTTTCGGGTCCGAATGTCGAGATTTATCATTTATTTTATTCCGATAATAGCAGATATATATATTTCAATGTAATATTTCTATCGGTGTCGATTTAATTAAGTTTATTGTGTTGCAGTACTTACGTCAGGTCGCACTCATATCGTGGCGCGTCCGGTGTATTTCGGCCTATGCTGCGTCCATTTCAAAGACGATACAGTGTGATGTAAATGTTACCATAACAGGCCCGTTCGCAACAGTCGAATACCTCAGAATAATGTCTGTACCAGCGGAGCATTTGGTCTGCAGACCGAATGCTCGGAACACTGGGCATTCTTTCGTACGGGAAAAGAAGGTGACTCAGTATATACTGACCTCGGTAAGAGAATCTCTTAGCACGGACTTTTCCGTCATCGTCTCCATATCAAATAGGATCAGAATTGCTGCGGAAGGCGGTCAAACATAAAAATCTCCGTTTCGTACAAATACGGTTATTGCCTCGGAGGGAGGCCAAATACACATAAATCTCCATACCACATAACGTTAACATCCAGCCACTTCGAATACTTTCTAGGATCTTCACCGTTTTACGCGGACTGGGCACCGGGCCAACCGAAAAACACGGATGGGAATGAAAACTGCGCGGTGTTGGAGGGCACTGGACTGTACGCCAGCAGCAACTGCGAGCTGCGGCACGGCTTTATCTGCGAGAAGAAGATCAGCGCTGTGAACAAAGCCAATACTCTGTGCGAGACCTACGATTCAGGTGAGAGCTATTCATCAACATTACTGTTATGTTCAATCTTCAAACAGGGAGCTGCGCCCGAATGTATTTGCTCCTGTCCTGTTTAATACCAAGATACAACTTATTAGCAAGGGCCGCGGTAGTGGGGCTTTTCGAGATCTTGTTTTGTTATTATTGGATAAGTTTACTGTGTCGAAGCTGGCCAAAATTTGGATCGTCAGGCCTTGGAAAAGGATAACCTATTCTCTCTAAACCATCAATAACAGCGAATGAAAATTTCTGACATTATAATTTTATTTAAAATTATAAATGGGATTGTGGAATACCCTGATTTAGTGAACATGATTGATCATTATAAACTCTTCCATTATGACACGAGACATCAAGCTCTATTTCACTTTGAAGTGTACTCATGTATGCAAATATTGCATAAGTTGGTAACCAATTTTATTCTGTAGATTTTTTTGGTGCGCCAACGTAAATAAGTAGCATTGCTTCTCTTAAAAAACAAGTTTGCACGTAAATATAAAGCTTTATTTGCCTTATCTTTTTCAGTTTGAATTATTTTGTTTTAAGTTTTATATTATGTACCAAATTATTTTCTTTCTGACTCTGTATTAATTAATTATTACCCTTACTTAATTATATATAACATATTCAATTACAATGGTTATTGCGCTCATATTTTTCATAGTAAATATTTTTTCTCTGTAAAAGCTTTAAGGTCGTATAAATAAATGAATAGTATATCGTGCGCTCTCCAGTGCATTCTCATACAAGACGTGCTCCAGCGCCAGTCTCACCCACTGCAGGTACATCGCGGCAAATCCAAAACTTAAGTATAATTTTTTGAAGTTTACTTTGGGCCGATCTTGTAAAAGAAAGACCAAATATCCGTTAGTAAATCGACAATTAACAAACGGACTGCCATTCGTTAGAAAATATTACCGAAGCTCGTCTTATAAAACTTTTTTGACCATCGTTCTCCTCTTGTCTGTGATTTTAGAGCTGTCAGAGTCGATTTATATCTCTTTTCTCTGGAAACGAAAAATAATTTCTATGAACATAATCTAAAATTTCTCGCTCGCATCGGATTTTTGGGATACTTTTCACAACACTACTCTGGCAGTAGCCTTTGAAACCCCAACAAAGTCTGCAACAGCTAATAATATTGATCCAAGAGCATAGAATCTCAAGGCAGCAAGTAAGCGAAAACGATAGATAAAATCTGCGTCATCTAAAATATTAAAATAATCCACTCGTATATTGAACACTCTTTATCGTCGAGTTTGTTTTTCGTTTGTTTTGAGTATATGTGTAAATGTAAAACAAACAGCATGAAATGCAAATTGACAACGGACCTAACCTAAATAATATGTTAATATGTTATACTCCTGTTAATTTCAACTAACGGATGGAAAACTGTCGACTGTCTTTTCCAATTATACTAAAATTGGACTAATGGATTGTTATAAGACAAAAAAATTACGTTTGTATCAAATTTTTGTTTATTTGGTCTGAAATTTAACTAACGGACGTTTATAAGACCGGCCTTAGTAACCCGAGACCATATTCATTCATCAAGAATGGAAAACAATCCCCAGAATATCAAACATGCTTTCAAAATCAGATATCAAATGAGTCTTTGAGTTTCAAAACCTACCCATTTGTTTTATTTCTGATTCAAATATCAATAACTTCTCTATGCTCATTCCTACATTTTACATATTAGTTAACTATCATAACAGGTATAGGCAGAAGAGTGGTCGTACTGCCGTGCAACCGGTACATAATTGGCCGTATCGGGGAAGAACTGCGCGTCCATAGATATCCAGACAGCCCAAAATCCAGAGACTTGGGATAATTGATGGGATAATTGATAATTGAGACTGGGACTTAGGATAATTGATGAGATAATTGATAAAACTTAGGATAAATAAGAATAATTGCCCGAACAACTAGTGTAATTTTTTTATTTTTTACAAAGGGGAAATGCGGATACTTTCTTTCCGGTATGCCGATTGTTAAATAATTATGTAGATGTTTGTTTTATACCGTAGAATACACTTACTCCTTGGACGGGGACCGCTGCTACAAGGTGCATACGGTGGCCAGGAACTGGCACGACGCCTACAAGACCTGCGTGGCGGAAAGAGCGCAGCTCGGCATCATCAATAGTGCTGACGAAGCTAAAATCTACATGTCTCTAGCAAACACCGTGGCGTTGGACTCCTTCCGCAGCAACACCGTTCTTCTAGGATTCAATGATCTGCTGGTCCCCGGAGAATTCAAGACCATTAAAGGTACGCACTCCTTATCTAAATATTATAGCATACTTAAAATGCAAATGTGTGGGGGTTGCTGTAGATTGAATTGACCCCTTGTATGAGGTCAAGAAGTTACCCCCTACGTTGCTGCTTCTTATGAATTGACTATAGGTCACCAGCCGGTATTTATCGGAGTTCCGGTTTCTCCTGTATTGTCACTGATGAGAATGAAGTCGCGGTCAGTTTCACAGTGCTTATTTGAACTGTAAACAAAAGGTATATAATGAAAGTATAACAATTAGTGTATAAAGTATCGCGAGTATAAAGGTACAGTTACTCTCAGCGAGGGCCTCCGGCTAATATCAGGGACACTAGAAGAGTGAGACTTCGACTGAAGAGGGCTTCAGTCGATAGTACGCTCAAAGGAATTGCGAAGTCCTCTTTCCTCGTGTCATTGCAGTTACGCTGATCCAACGGAGTGTCATACCCTCTATTTGCTGGTTCCCCGTTTTCTCGTACCTCTATTTTTTTATGTGGCATTCCTTGCCACTGTATGTATGTGCGGCCTAGATTGGTGGTTATTCTGCATTGTGGTATGATTCCACACAGCTTTGACTCCTGAAGTTTTTCCGTAAAACTTCTTGCAATTAAATACATTTTTTGGAACTGGAAACGAACGATTCTTCTTATTTCGTCTGCATCAGTTTGTATTGACATCGAAGTGGAGTCAATCATATTGAACTGGATCGGTAAATTGATGAAACTTCTCAATCGGCACAACGCTTATTAGCAAGACAGCAAAAGACTGGCTGGTGAGGCAGACGGTGTACTACACAGTTTCTCTTTACGTTTATTTATTATGATATTTCATGTGTTACGATTATTACAAGTAAGATTAGGCGCGACCGAGATAAATATATAAACACACAAATGCGTTCAGTCTAGTCGATACGTGTGAAAGGAATGAGCGCGTTATCTTTATCTTTATAAATGACGATCTACGGCAGACCGTGGATCGTCTTTTTATATAGATTTTGCTCGGCGCTGGCGGTTTATGTCGCCAGTGTCAACATTTGGAGCAGTATTAATTAAAACTAATCAAATGTATGTTCGTAAAGTGACAAAGTATATCTTTTTCAGGGGAAACGTTGGAGAAGGCTGGATACGCGGAGTGGTCCAGCGGCCAGCCCGATAACCGCGGGGGCTCCCAGCACTGCGGCAGTATGATGGTGTCGGACGGGAAGTTGAACGACGTCAGCTGCCAATTCAAAGCGGCCTTTATATGTGAAAAATATATCCGAAGACCCTTGTCGTTGGACAACACTCTGAGGTACGGGGAGGCCGACGTGAAGTTTTGTACCCCGTGACGATCCTGCAGACTGTGGCGAGGGGAAATTCGCTCCTTCACTAGTGACACTGAAGCAGAGAGGTTACCAGTAGGTAGGCTCCCTGTCCTCTGAGAGCAACCTGCTAACTTCGCTTTGATTTCAAAGTTAAACGAAGTGCGGTATTAACCACCATTTTAATAAATCACAGATTCAAAATTTATGAGACTTATTATTTCGTTGAAATTATCCAAATTACATTGATCGGTAACAAGTTTGTGTATGCAACTTGTTGGTTAATAATTCATGTTGATTTAGTGAACAAGATCCTCACTTGAGCACTTAACTACAAAGGTATACCACGTAAAGATCGGGAAGAGGAAGATTGAGGAGTAAGACAAATGACCCAGATTATTCAAAGATTTTAATAATGCCACTAGATTCTTTATTTTACACGAAAATCTGATGCAACTTTGGAACACATTTAATATCATGATATGGGGATATCAAAATGGGCTCAGTGAGAAGGCAATTTTGTTGGAGAAACAACATAATTTATTAAAAAAAAACAAGTTCAAGAAATGTTCATACAGTAGTCACATAAACAGGAGGATTAACGAATCTTAACTAACGAGTGTCAATATCACAAAGCATCAGGCCGTTGAAAGGTCTCTGATTAATGTTCACACACTAGCACTGGTATCTCGGAGGGCCTCGCGGAGCGGTCAGCGGCTCGACGAGAGGGGCGTTGATGATGATGATGAATGACGAGGTGCCGAGCGTGCGGCTGCGGCGCCTCGGAGACGCCTCACGGAGTGGGAACGGACTCGACGTGAGGGCTCGACGAGCGGTGATGATGATGATGATGAACGACGAGGTGCCGGTATGTGCGGCGGCGAGGCGGCGATGATGGGTGGCCGTAATTACGGCGGCGGGCGGCAGCGGCAGAATTCCAGAGAATGTTCTTACGTTTTCACGGCCACTCAGAATCTTCGAGTTTGTGCTTACTGGGGTATTATGCCGTGTTGTTACGACCTTTCGGGCCGACGTTTCGGATCCCATTGCAGGGTCCATCATCAGGGCTGATGTGGTTGTCTTGAATGTTGGTGTTGTGGTTAAGTATCGGCTTGCAATACCGTTCCGAAGTCATGATGTGTTGTATGTAAGATTCATCTATTGTCTGATCACTATCTCTGCGGAGTCTGCGACGAGAATCACTTTGAAGCGCCGGATACCAAGATGTTTTCAACTTGAAACCATCATCTCTATTAGTGTTCATCGGATGCTTTTAGATTTCTAGTGCTTCCTTGATAAGACGCGCATGGTGACTCTTAGGCTTTCCAAGGATTTTCGGTTCGAATGCAAAATGATGGCCGGTATCCAGAAAATGCTCAGCCAGTGCTAATTTTTCTGGATGACTGAGTTTGCATGCTCGTTTGTGCTCGTTGACCCTTTTGGAAATGGTACGCGCCGTTTGTCCCACGTATACTTTTTCGCAGTCTTGACAATCGAGTCTATACACACCGTCTGTTTCTAAGCGATCTAGATCCTTCGCTTATCTCAACATATCCTTAATTTTGGAGTTGGTACCAAAAACTGTCTTAATGTCTCTTTTCTTGAGAGCTCTGGCAATTCTGTCTGTAACGCTTTGGACAAAAGGCAGAAAGGCGATGCCTTTGCACTCAGGTTCTGTATGTTTTTTAGGGCGAACAGATCTCGTTCTTATGACGCGTTGTATCTGTCGCTTCTGGTAACCATTGCCTTCCAGTGCGTCGCTGAGTGTTATCATTCCTTCTTGTAGATATTCGTCTTGGCATATCCTTTTGGCCCTCGTGGCCAAAGTGTTGATGAGACCTCTTTTTTGAGCAGAATGATGGTGGGAATTCGCATGTACATAACGGTTCATATGCGAAGGCTTCCTATAAACCCTGTGTCCGAAACTCCCATCGGCTTTCTATTTTATTTCAACATCAAGAAAAGGCAGCACGTTGTCTTTCTCTATCTCCATGGTGAACTTCAGGTTGTTATGTAGTGAATTAAGGTGCTACAAAAATTAACCTAGTTTGTCTTCACCATAGGGCCAGATTGCAAACACGTCATCGACGTATCTCCACCAGACCTTCGGAGTAAAGGATGCTGTGTCCAGTGCTGTTTCTTCGAATTTCTCCATAAAAAAGTTAGCAATCACCGGAGAAAGTGGATTACCCATCGCTACAGACAGAGACATTAAGACAGTTTTTGGTACCAACTCCAAAATTAAGGATCGTGCTATTTGCGCCTTCTCTTGTGCCAACACAATTTTCGCATTTTCTTATTTTTCTTCTCGTGCTATTTTCGCATTCCCTTGTGCCAATACAATCTTCTCATTTTCCTTTTTTTTTCCAACATTGCCTGTTCTCTGGCTATCTTTGCTCTCTGCCTAGTAAGTCTCAAAAACTGAATTGAAGCTTCCCGTTTTGACGAGCTTACCGAGCTTCTCCCTGAAATACTTCCTGAATTTACCTCCATTTCTACACGATCTGGCTTCCGAAGGACAATGTTCATTTCAGCCCCGGGAAAAGAAACTGGTCAATGTCTACACGACTCTCAAATCTCCCAGATCCTGGCTGGAACCGCTAGCAAAATGAAATTAAAAACACTACGGTTTTTAACTCCACCTTTGAAGACGACTTGATTAGACTGATTATTTTATCATTCGAAATAACTAACTAACCATTGAACGCCACATTCTTCTATCCTGGCATATCACTTTTGCTTCGGCCACATTTATATAACTTCTCATACAAGTTCTACGGTTGTTGCGGCTTTTAACAATGCCATCGAAACAATGAAATAAGAAATAATTCGAAATAAGGATTAGTAATACATGAAATGAAATTATAAATTGAGCGACCAAAGGGAAAATTCTTCAAAATAGCGAAATGTTTAAAATGCTACTCTCTGACCAACTGATTCGAAAAATGGTAAAAATGCTCCTGCTTTTCTGAGAATCTTCCCTATTATACTTTCTGGACATTTATTTTTTCAAAACAAAATATAAAATTACTAATATCATGTGTGTTCCAAACCTTTCTTCATTCAAAATTTTCAATAATTAAAATATAAATCGGTGAGTTTTTACTCACATAAAATAAAAAAGAAAATCACAATTTTATTCAATAAATAAACAATTAGATACATAATATAAAAACAGTTTCCATTTAGAAGACATTTTCATTATATACAGCACTTGCTTAATTATTTATAAAATATTGAATCGTCACGGGGTACAAAACTTCACGTCGGCCTCCCCGTACCTCAGAGTGTTGTCCAACGACAAGGGTCTTCGTATATATTTTTCACATATGAACGCCGCTTTGGCTCGGCAACTGACGTCGTTTAACTTCCCGTCCGACACCATCATGCTGCCGCAGTTCTGGGAGCCCCCGCGGTTTTTGGGCTGGCCGCTGGACCACTCCGCGTATCCAGCCTCCTCCAACGTTTCCCCTGAAAAATATATACTTGTCACCTTACGAACATACATTTATTTGATTAGTTTTAATTAATACTGCTCGGAATGTTGACACTGGCGACATAAACCGCCAGCGCCGAGCTAAATCTATATAAAAAGACGATCCATGGTTTTCCGTAGATCGTCTTTTATAAAGATAAAATTAACGCGCTGATTCATTTGTGAGTTTCTATATTTATCGCGCTCGTGCCTAATCTTACTTATAATAATCCTAACACATGAAATATCAAAATAAATAAACGTAAAGAGAAACTGACTTTTTAAACTGTGCAGTACACCCTCCGCATTACCAGCCAGTCTATTATTGTCTCGCTAATAAATGTTGTACTGATTGAGAAGTCTCATCAATGTACCGATCCGGTTCACCATGATCGACTCCACTTCGGTGACATTACAAGCTAGCATAAAAAGAACCGTTCATACCAAAGTCAAGGAAATTTATTTAATTGCAAGAAGTTTCGCGGAAAACTTCAGGAGTCAAAGCTGCAAAGGCAAGCATTAAAGAAAGAAAAAAAAGGAGAACGAGAACCACGGAAGGCCAGGAACAGTCGGAGGACATCAGAGGGCAGCCGACCCGCCAGCGGAATGGTATTCAGCAGGGACAACGGTCAGTAGTCAGGGCAAAGACACAATGGGCAGTCAAGATTAGCCTTAGATTAGCCATTAGATTAATGTACATGTATAATTCTTCTATTTTTAAGCCAAATTAATATGAATATTCTACGTTTATTACTTATGTGAAAGTTAATAATTTGATGATACGTAGGTAGTATAAGTCAAAACATATTGAAGGTGACCCACCACATACCCTGGGCTGTTTTATGCGCCGAAGCGTCCATATCAGCCCAACACATTCGCCGCCTGGTTGGCATTATTTTATGCTAAAGCGTCCTCTCCGCCCGGCCTTGCGTCCCAGCATAACAAGAAGCAAGACAAGGCGAGTCGGTCGCGCAAAACCTTCAATGTCCCATGCTAAAAGTCTTTATTTTTAAAAGAGGTTTTACAAAATTACAATAAAAGAACATCTATAATCTAAAAAATACAACATAAGAACACCCGAGGAGACATCGCACGGGACAAAAATAAATCAACACCCCTCCTTGGAGGGAAAGGGACAAAACAAAAATAAAAACATGTAGCACTTGTGCCAGAAAAGGTAAAACCACCGGTATGACACCGATCAGGAGAGACAACGTAAAATTGACAAAATATGATACAAAACAGAAAGATAACATGGTTGTGCAAATAAAATGGAAAATAACGATAGAAAACACAATGAAATTAACAAGAATGTAAAGAGAAAATAGAAGTAATAAACAGAAAAAGTGAAATTGCAAGATTATTAAAAGAAAACAAAGAAAGACCAATGTAGGGCAGCATGGTCAAGGGTACATCAGGACCACTGAGCAGGACCCCTCAGGATTTCCCAACGGGTCACCCAAATTCCCACGAACACTTTAAAAAGTCTGAAGTTATCCTCACAACTCACAAGGTCGGCATTTGTAAGACGCCGACCTGTTCCATGTGGCCCATTTATGCCCTCAATCAAAGCTTCTCTTGCATCCCTCATCAAAGAACAGTCCCACAGGATATGTCCCGGAGTCTGGGCCACACGAGCACAGACGCACCAAGGGTGGGTGGAGAGCCCAAGATCATGTAACTTAGATCTGAACTCTCCATGACCCGACAGCAGCTGTACTGTGTGGTGGTTCAGTGTGGGGAAATACCCTTCGGAATCCTTTCTTTCTTTCACCGCCACCCTCGGGAAGAAGCTGTGGGTCCACCTCCCGGTGGTAGCGGCATCCCATCTTTCTTGCCAAACTTCGATCGTGATCCGTCTAATCCTTCTGTCCAACTCCTGGAACCGCTCGTTTTCCAGGCGCCTGAGAGTCCTACCGAAGTAGTCAGTTTCCAGACCCCGCCTAAGTTTACGGCGCGCGCAGGTCTCCAAAACCTCCAAGTCTGCAGGGAGCACCCCCGCTAGAACCGGGAGGGCCTGACTAGAAACCGTCCGGTAGGCCCCCGTCAGCGCCAGCAACGGAACTCTCTGCCCACTATTCAGAGCTGCAGCGACAACCCTAATCCGGAGCCTATGCGACCAGACCTCGGCTGCATACGTGACCTGAGCCACATAAGTAGCCTTGTAAACTAGTCGCATAGCCGGCGAACGGATGCCCCAGTCCGCAACACTCATCCGCTTCATGGAAGCAAAGAAGACCCCCGCACGGTCGGAGATGGTCTTGACATGAGCCAGAAAGGAGCCCGACATGTCAAAGGTCACTCCTAGGTACTTAACTTCTCTTTCAAATTTTACAGTTATTCCATCCACTTTCAAAATCGGATTCCTAACCTGACTCAAGCCACCCTTCATCTTCAGAGCAACCGTTTTCGAAGGCGCCAGAGCTAACTTGTTTCTTTTACACCAGTCAGAAATCATCGCAATTGACCTATTACCCTTTTCCTCTAATTCTCTGCGAGTCTGTCCAGAAACGAGCAGGAGAGCATCATCCGCGTAGGCTATAGTCGTGCAGTCCACCGGTAGCGGAAGCAGTAACAGGTCGTCAAAGAGGATGTTCCACAGAGTCGGTCCTAGAACCGAACCCTGAGGGCAACCCATGTCCAGAGGCCTGGTGCGGGATAATCCACCATAGCTGAGGGTCACGGTACGATCACCGAGGTAACTTTTGACAATGTCAAAGAGATACCCCGGACACTGCCGGACCTTCAGCTTGGTAAGAATCATCTCCCACCAGGCATTATCGAAGGCACCCGATATGTCCAAGAAAATACCTATGACATACTTCTTACAATTATTCTTCACCCAATCACGTGCAAACAACATGGCGTGCTCCGTTGACCTACCCCTGACAAACCCAAACTGTCGGTCACAGGCAGGCGAGAGATTTCTCTCAAGCCTGTTCCGGATCACCGTCTCAAGCACCTTCCCGAAAACAGGAAGGAGTGTGATTGGGCGATACGCACCTGGATCTGACCGAGGTTTGGAGTTCCCCTTGGGTATGATTGAGAGCACACCTCTCTTCCATACGGTAGGAAAAACTCCTACACTAATGCACTTATTCATCACAAACAAAACTTCTTTACTGGCATACCTCCAAACATTCTTCGCTATCGCCCCCGTAATCTTGTCCACACCGGGAGCCTTCCCAGGACCTAGGTTCCTAAAAATGACGCTCAGCTCAGCTCCCGTCACAGGTGGTGGCACTCGAGACTCTAGCAGCATAGAGCTAGTTGGGAGACGGGCCAGGGCACGGACAAGCCGGTGATGGTCCTCCTCCCCTCCAGTCCGCTCCAGAGGCACAAGTTTCTCCAAGAGCCCATCCAGGGTGGAGATCAGACCATCCGTCGTCCTTCCGCCGAGAGTGATCCCGGAAAGGAGAGCAACGGGGTTTCCGACACTCCTCCGGACAAGCCCAGTGATTCGCCAAGGATCGGCATTCCCAATCTCGGTCACCCACTGTTGCCAGTGGGCCCGCTTGGCGCTACGGATCGCCGCCGTGTAAGCCGACCTAGCCACACGGAGCTCCTCCACCAGGGTTTGCTGCACCATAGGAGCAGCAAGACCCTGACGAACAACCCCGCAACGCCGATAGGCCCGACGGTAGGCAGCCCGCAGCACCCCCAGGTCAGTAGTCCACCAGCGGGCTGAAAAATTTTTCCCCGGGCGAGTGCGACCGATAACGGAGTCGGCCGATCTCACTACAGCCTCGTTTAAGAGCTCACCAACCAGGGTTGGATCTCTTACACTTCTCTCATAAATACCTAATAGTTCCTCATTCAGGGTTGATCCAAAAGCGTCCCAGTCCACGTCCCTGGATTTAAACGTCCATGTGTCTCTTGCGATTCTCGCTGGGACTCGAGAGAGATGAAAAGTGATTAGGCGGTGGTCACACTCAATCGCACCGTCCAACACTCTCCAGTCTTTGACAAGTCCCAGCATATTATTCGTACATAAGGAGAGATCAACGCGACTCTCCCCACCGGCATACCCTGCAAATGTTGGCAGTGAACCTGCCTCGTTGAGGATATTCAGGCCGTAACAAGCGATGAACCCCTCAACGGCGATTCTACGATCGTAGTTATTGTGCTGCCCAGAGTGATCATGCCAGAGGGGAGACCGAGCATTAAAGTCTCCACAAATCAACACATGCTTCCCTTTTAATTCATCCAGGGTACGGGAGAGACCTAGAATGTGAGGGCCCACAGGGTCGCCGTACTTGAAGTAAACCGAGATAAAATATATCTCGATCCCTTCAAGCACGACGGAGGCGCACACTCGATACCCATCGGAGAGGTGTGCCAGGTACAGGGGTTTCAGGCGACTAGTATCGACCAATATACCTGCACCCGGCGACACACCCTCCTCGATCATAACGAGGGGCGCCTCAATCCCGGGAGACCTGCTCTGCCTCGTGTACTGTTCCTGTACCAGAATCATGGTTAAATTAAGTTCACCAATCGCACGCTGCAACTCAAGGGATGCAGCGCGCGATCGGCCAACATTAACCTGGCCGATTTTAATCTCACTAGCCATAGTTGGTAAGTTTCACGCTGAGATCGACCGCGGCCTGCAATGCAGGACACTCCGCGTCGCCCGTGCGATGTTCGGCAGGTTTCTTGAAGCGAGAGCATGTGGCGCATCGCGGAGGGTCGTCTAGTTTTGTGCACGCCTCTTCTTTGTGACCTTGAGTGGCACAATGACGGCACGTATCAACTTTCTGTTTACAAGACTTTGTAATATGCCCATACATATGGCATTTGTAGCACCGTGTAGCACCAATGAAATCACGTACTCGGCATGACTGCCAACCTTCTTTCAGGTATATTCGCCCATCGTCAAGAATAATTTTCCTAACTGCTGGCAAAACGGTGTAAACACAGTTTACACTATCGCCATCATGGCGGCCAAACATGCTTATTCTTTTTGTCGTTTTTTTAAACTCCTCAAAGGAAACCTCCGTATTTCCATCGATATTTGTGGCATAGAATTCTTGGAGGAAGGTGTTCTCATTTAAGCTTCGAGGCACATCGTAGATGGCCACTCTTGGCAATCTGCCCTTCGGTTCTATCATAACTAATCCCTTGGATTCCAATCTGCTCTTGGCAGCCTTTATGCTAGCCAGACCTGTGTTTGATGAGGTTTCTAGTAAGACCCCCGCTCCTCGGACACGCCTAACCCTGACCAGACGAAAACCGTCATTAGTCGGCTTAAGTGTATCCATAAGAATAGTCTTCGTTGCGTCTGCCGAGGTGCCCTCGGCCTCCTTAGGGTAAATGATAACAGAGGACGGAGCGGGTCCGACCTCTCTCTTTTGTCCTCGAACATTTATTGTTGATGCAACATTGGCGTAAGAAGACTTCAGCGGTGCCTGGGAGGCGCAGCTCATGATCCCCTTCGCTATGTCCTCTCTCAGGATTCCAAATTCATTTTTGAAGCTTTCTCCACCAGAAGCATACTTAACGATTACATCTATTTTTTCGCTCATTTCTGCAAAAGAGTTGCCGACGCTGGTTTTGAATTCTAGAAGGTCATTTTGTGACTTGACATAGCCAATAGTTCTATGCTCTTCCAAAGCGCCCTTAAGGCGTGAGTTCTCAGTTACGAGATCCGTTACCAGTGCTAAAAAATCGGAACTGCAAGCAGTAATTTTCGTCTTTTGTATTATCGTCAAACGATTCTTATCCTCCAAAGTTAGCGAATTTAGCGCCATCGTAATACCGCGGGCTCTCTCCATGAATTCTAGTTCTTGCTCCTTCCCCGATGATCCGGAGACGGGCAACATCGATGATAGTTCCTCCGTTTCAGCCCGTTTCTTCTTTGTTGGCCTGTCAGCGTAGGCACTGGGGCCCCTAGAAGGGGACGTGGACCTACTTGAGATGGGCGTGGCAGCCTGTTCCATCTCAACTAGCAAATTCCTTAGGGCGGATGACACTTGTTCTGGCGTTAAGCCCTTCTGTAGAAGGGGATGATCCTCAGGGTCACCCCTGAACGGGGATTTTCCAGATTTTTCCGCCATCCCCGGAAAGTTCAGAACATGGCGATCTCCACAAAGTTTTTCTCACTCCGATATGACCATAAATAAGCGAGTTGTAACAGAAATAAGAATCATGAAATAGAACAATGAAAATAGTCAATAAGAAATTATAAAGTTACACAACACAGAGTGTTTTCCTCGGGAAAGCGTCTCCGAGGAACACAAATCAAAAAGAAAATATCACTAAACTCTTATCACTAGAAAGTTGTCAATACCTATTAAACTGTGGAAAATACCTAAACACTAAGAGTGTTTTCCCAGGGTTTTCCAACCCTGGGATCACAGAACAAAAAGAGAATTCACTAAAACTAGGACGGTTTAAGAGTTGAGTTTTCCACACTTATCAACAGGTATACACTAAAACTAAAAGTGTTTTCCCTGGGTTTTCTTACCCTGGGAACACAGCACAGAACTCAAAATGCCAAAAATGTCAAAAATAAAAAAGATGTCACCCGTTCTCAAATTTTCCGGGATTTTCCCGAGGTTTTCCGACAAAGTAGGGAATTGACCCAGAGTCGGAAAATTACTTGGGGAAAATCCCACTTTTCCTTAGGTACTACCAGTAGCACCGGAATGTTCGTAGGTATTCACTTCACGAATGACGTCATTTCCAAAAATTCAAGTACAAAAGTCAAAAAACTGGAATACCGATAGGTATTTGTGAAACACAGAAGCGCGGAGCAACACTGTCGGAACGTCCAACGGTGGCGCCTTCTGTGGCACAAGTCAAAACATATATCAATTATTGTGTTAAAGCGCTAAAAATTAGAGAAAAAAACATTTAACATCACGCACTGCAGCATAAAGAAATGTCTTATTCGGCCAGCGAGCACCCTGCTAATACAAAGGGTAAATAGTATATACTGTATAAAAATAAAAAGTAATAAGCATTTTTTAGTAATTAAAAAATGCATATTACGCAAATAAATTCCGACAACCACTCATTTATAAAAATAACGCTATAAAATTAGAAACTAAATCGCATTAATTACCGCATAAGTTCTCTACCACACGTCGTGCAGATAGTCGCAACGCTGCAATCGAAAGGTAGGTACCTGTTGCCGGTCCGGGGCCTCCAGAGCATGCCGCGGCGGGCCCCGCTGCCCTACTCTTGGAGCGGCTGTCCGGCGCGCGCCCGCTCCCCTTGCCAACCTCTCCCGCATCGACACCGCCAGCCGAGCTGCCGCGGCGGGCCGCGCTGCTCTACTCTTGGAGCGGCTGTCCGGCGTGCGCCCGCTCCCCTTGCCAAACTCTCCCGCATCGACACATCGAGCGGACCCCATAGTCCAAAATTGGGAATAGGATAGATGTCTCCGAAACGGAAGCACAACATACTATATCAAGACACACACCCTGCTTTCGACACATTAACAAAAACTGGGATACACCCTGACTTCGGTATGGTATCGCAAGTTAATACTTTACCTACATTTCAACATACACCCATCATATCAGCCCTGATGATGGACCCTGCAATGGGATCCAAAACGTCGGCCAGAGAGGTCACATATACACGGAAGAATATTGCAGAAAACTATACACGGAAAATTTGGACCGATACCGGCCAAATTTTTCTTACACCCTCTCTCTCTAACTCAATTACACTATCCCAGCTAGTCGTTGATACAATATATTTTCGTTGCCTAAACCAATATAACAACATACTTAAATACAATATATTTTTGTTGCCTAAACCAACACCACAGCATACTTAACCAGTAAAACAAAATTCTTTATCTAACAGACATTTCTGACACAATTGTCACACACTGCCCAGATCCCTTATCCAAAGAAGACAGATACATCTTTAGAACTAAATATCAAACTGGAAACAACCCACCCTACGCTGTAACTTTATATTAACCCCAAACTTCCGCAAAGGCGACTACGACGCGATAAACGGCCAACATCAACTGGACACTTATACTACATGACCAAAGTACAGACGACTCTTTTGATTCTCTTTATATCGTAATCGCTCCACTAATTACCAGGCATGTCCCTAAAACATCGAAACCAAAAGGCTTTCCCCAACTCATTAAACTTATACAAAAAAAAAACAAATTACACAAAAACTATAAATTACACGAAAACAATTTAGATAAGCTTTACCATACTATTCTAAAATAATGTTTTTCCCTTAAACTCAACAAAGGAGCAGGTCTTAACGGTTTACCACCAATATTTATTAAAAGATGTGCCATAATTATATTTAACAAGTCCTTAACCGAAGGCACTTTTCCAAAAAAATGGAAAATCGCATTCATATCACCAATTCATGTCACCACGTGACAAAACTGATGCGACAAACTACACACCAATTGCCAAACTTGACTTGGCAAACTTGGCTTCGGAAAGGTCTTCGAGTTTTTTTTTAGCGAAATTTAAAATAAATTAAATATTAATAATTATTATTAATGAAATTTAATATGAATTAAAATTTAATAAATATTATTATTCGTGAAATTTAAGATAAATGAAATTTTAATAAATATTATTATTTAGTTCTGCGGGTTAACTCTTTTTAGTGTGACAGCTGTTTCGAGGCCATTATCAAACAGCTTTCACACTAAAAATACTTATGCTTTAGGACCCTGCGGGTAACACAGGTGACATTTCACCCTGCTCTTTTACCCCTTTCCCTCCTGATATATTTTCAATGCAAATCTACACCGTTCGACCGATCAGACTCAAAATTTGGAAACTTATTCCATAGGACTTTACGGATAACATATACGATATTTCCCCCCTATTATTTTCCAAACCTTTTCAAACCTTTCTTTCCCCCCACACATTAATTTTCAACTTAATCCTTAACCTTAAGCAAAAAAATTCAAATTAAAATACTACTAGGTCAATTGAGACAGTGTCTAGGTAGGGATTTTAAAATTCAGAAAAATAGTATTTGTGTAAGTCAAGAGAAATTTATATATAAGTTAGTATATAAATTTGGCTTAGAAAATTGAAAGAAAGTAGAGACACCTATGGAGACTAATTTAAAGCTTGAAAAAGGAGAAAAAGTACATTTCAAGTTTCCTTATCAACAGCTTATTGGCAGTTTAAGGTATCTCTCTGTTCTAACCAGACCTGATCTATCATATTGTGTTAGTTACCTAAGCCAATTTAATAACTGCAACACTGAAACATATTGGAAGCATGCCAAGAAAGTGTTAAAATATTTGATTTTTACCAAATCTTATGGTTTAATATGTAAGCCAAACTATTTAGACATAGTTGGTTATGCTAATGCTGATTGGGCATCAGATAATTTAGATCGAAAGTCATACACTGGATATTGTTTTATTTATGCAGGTTGTTTAATATCTCACGAAAGGAGGAAATAATAAACTGTCGCATTATGAAGTACAGAAGCCGAATACATGGCTGCTTGTGAAGCAAGTAAGGAAGCTATATTCTTGAAAAACCTATTAATCGAACTAATAAGTAGAGGTAATAAACCTATTAAATTGTATAATGACAGCCAAAGTACTATAAAACTTGTCTGAAAATTGTCTTCATCATAGACTTAGTAAGCATATTGATTTCAAGTTTCATTTTTATAAGGGAAGCGGTTGCAATTTTTTATTATTTTTTTTTTTTGAAAATAGAGATGCGAACACGGAATCCGTGTCACATCAATATTCTTACTATTTTCAAATTAAGCTAAACGCTTGTGCTATGAAAATAGGACTATCTTGGTTGTCTGGAGTGAGGTATTCAAATATTTGTACTTTTTGTTAGTACATCTACTAACAAAAAGTTTGAGCAAGATTAAACATAATAAATTTAAGAGCAAAATGGGTATTGTCATGTTGCATACCTAATTTTTTTTGTCTTTTTATTATTTTGTTAAGAAGTGGTGGTACTAGTTTGTGATTACAAAAAAAATAATATGCTACACCTAGCGCCATCTAGTAAAGTTAAGGGAAACTAAGTGCTGTATAGATTTGTTTCAAGAGAATAAAAATCAGTCCGTTTAAAAGCCAATAACCGTGTTTCATTAATAACAAGCAGTAGCATAAGGAAAAAATAATATTATTATAGAAATTCAAAAACTAAAAAGTAATAATATACAGTATAATAAAAAATTACATACAATATAAATCAATTATTTAAATCCAACTCGACAAATACTATAGTATTCTTTCAACACACCTTTTAATATATGTTTGAATAATATACAGTTATTGGCAAAGACGTCAAGTTTCTCGTATATGTTTGCTAGTCTAGGAAGTCTTTGCAGTATGCCTCATAATATTAGGTCCTTCCATATGAAATTGGCGTTTAGTATGGGAGGAACATAAAGCCGATTTTTTTTTATTATAATATATTTATTTAATCAAAGTATGTACCATTGCTATCTATGCACTTTTGCCATCTCATAGGTAGTTCATCGATCCCTTTACTAAAAAAACCATTCGGACGGGAATCAATAAAATCTTTGAAGGCGGTTTGGACTGCCCCATCGGAGTTGAATTTTTTCCTTTGCAAGAAGTTATCCAAATTTCGAAAAAAATGGTAATCTTTTGGGGCAAGGTCCGGAGAGTACGGTGAATGTCTTAGACATTCCAATTGAAGCTCCTCTAATTTGGTAGCCGTCTGTTGTGCAGTGTGTGGTCTAGCGTTATCATGAAGCAGCAGTGGCCTAGAGCGATTAACCAGCCTCGGTTGTTTAGCAGCTAGCTTTTCCATCATGGTTTGCAGTTGCTGACAATAGACATCTGCCGTAATCGTCTGGCCAGATTTAAGAAAGCTGTAGTGAACGACACCAGCACTAGTCCACCAAACGCTCACAAGTAACTTTTTTGGAGTCAATTTTCGCTTGGGGCATGGTTTGGCTGGTTCGGCAGGGTTCAGCCATTGCGATGAGCGCTTCCGATTATCGTACAGCATCCACTTTTCATCACAGGTAATGATTCGATTTAAAATCCCTTCATTATTGTGCCGGTTGAGTAATGCAACGCAGCAGTCAACGCGCGTTTGTTGATTTGCTTCACTCAATTCGTGAGGTACCCACCTTTCAAGCTTTTTCACCTTACCAATTTGCTTCAAGAGGATTAAAACAGTTTTATCACTGACACCGCAGCCTGCAGCTAACTCGAATGTGGTTTGCGATGGATCCGCTTCCACAATAGCCTTCAATTCTTCATTATCAACTTTGGTTTCCGGCCGTCCACGGGGCTTGTTCTGCAGGTCGAAATTTCCAGAACGAAAACGTTGGAACCAAAAACGCACTGTGTTTTCTTTTGCGGCACCGTCGCCATACATATCATTAATCCTTCGAGCCGTTTCTGCAGCACTGGTGCCACGGTGGAACTCGTACTCGTAAATAACGCGAAATTTCAAGTTTTCCATTTTGTAAACTGAGTGACGCAAAGAAAAAAACAATTGAGGAAAAAACAAATGAATTTTAATTTTCAAAACACAAATACATGAGTAAATAGCTATATAAATTTGGATTTGGAATTCCTAACCAAAGAGAAGATATTTGAGATCAAATTTGCCAGTACGGCAAAACGCCAATTTCATATGTAAGGACCTAATATCTAATGAAAACCCCCCTTCCTAATGAGTTGAGAGAATCTTGTGCCTCCGCTGACTGGGCGAGCGACGACCAAGAGGATAAGGTAATTTAAGTTCCCATTTTGGACCAAGCCATTCTACCCCTGTCGGACAGTTAGATCCAAATCATATTCAATTTGTCGAGTTCCCAAGTACGTGTACAGGGACAGGGGATAGCTTGGCACAGGTTGGGACATTAATATGTCATATTCGAATTACATAAAAGAAACAAATAAACAAATAAACCTCCTACAATAGGCAATAGGACACCACGCGCCCACGATAAGGTGAGGGATAAACTATATTTAGAAGGTCCCGAAATTAAAATTGAAAAATCTATTAAAACGGCATCTTAGGGAGTGTTCATAAACCACGTAGCCTGATTAAGGGGGACGCGATTAGGCATAATTCTGTGCTGGGCACAAATTACATTTATATTATGCTATGTTTAGTATGCTATAATATAGTGTGCGTACCTTTAATGGTCTTGAATTCTCCGGGGACCAGCAGATCATTGAATCCTAGGAGAACGAAGTTTCCACGGTAGGAGTCCGACGCCAAGGAGTTTGCTAGAGACCAGTAGATTTTAGCTTCGCCCGCACTGTTGATGATGCCGAGCTGCGCTCCTTCAGCTACGCAGGTCTTGTACGCGTCGTTCCAGTTCCTGGCCACCGTGTGCACCTTGTAGCAGCGGTCCCCGTCCAAGTAGTATGTGTATTCTGCGGTATAAAACAAACATCTACATAATTATTTAAAGATCAGCATACCGGGAAGAAAGTATCTGCATGTCCCCTTTGTAAAAAAAAATACACTAGTTGTTCGGGCAATTATCCTTAAAGTATCTGGATTTTGGGTTATCTAGATATCTATGGACGCGCAGTTCTTCTCTGATGCGGCCAACTATGTACCGGTTGCACGCCAGTACGACCACTCTTCTGCCGATACCTGTTATGATGGTTAACTAATATGTAAACTGTAAGAATGAGGTTAGAGAATGTTTTGACATTCGAATCAGAAATAAAACAATAATGGTGATTGGGTTGGTTCGGAAACTCAACGACTGATTTTGAAAGCAAGCTTGTTATTCTCGAGATTGTTTCCCTTTCTTGATAAATGAATTTGGTTTCGGGTCACTTAAGTAAACTTTTTGACTCGGGACTTACCGTGGTGCACCTGCAGTGAGTGAGATGGCGATGGAGCACGTCTTTTGAGAATGTTGCATACTGGGGGGCGTATGAGAGACTATTTATTTATTTATACGACCTTAGAGTTTTTACAGTGATAAAATATTAATTAAGAAAAATAATAGCACAATGAACATTTTAATTGAATATGTTATATAAAATAAAGTGAGGGTAATAATTAATTAATACAGAGAAAGAAAAAAAATCATTTGGTACATATTAAAAAATTAAGAGAAAATAATTTAAAACGAAACGGACAAGGCAAATAAAACTTCATATTAACGTGCACACTTGTTTTTTAAGAGCAGCAATGCTACTTATTTACTTTGGTATACCAAACAAATCCACAGAATTAAATTGGTTACCAACTTGTGAAATATTTGCATACATGATTTGTTCATAAAATTAGAGCGAGAAATATCAAAAAGAAATGGAGCTTGATTTCTCGTGTCATAATGGCAGGGTATATAATGATCAACCATGTTCACTAAATCAGGGCCATCCACAATCCCATTTATAATTTTAAATAAAAATAAAATGTCATAAATTTTCATACGCTATGATTGATGGTTTAGAGGGAATAGATTATCCTTTTCCCAGGCATGATTACCCAAATTTTGGCCATCTTCGACACAGTAAACTCATCGAATAATAACAAAAAAAGATCTCAAAAAGCCCTACTACTGCGGCCCTTGCTAATAAGTTGACTCTTGGTGTTAAACAGGATAGGAGTGAATACATTCGGGCGCAGCTCCCTGTTTGAAGATTGAACACAACGGTAATGTTGATGAATAGCTCTCACCTGAATCGTAGGTCTCGCACAGAGTATTGGCTCTCTTCACAGCGCTGATCTTCTTCTCGCAGATAAAGCCGTGCCGCAGCTCGCAGTTGCTGCTGGCGTACAGTCCAGTGCCCTCCAACACCGCGCAATTTTCATTCCCATCCGTGTTTTTCGGTTGACCCGGTGCCCAGGTCGCGTAAAACAGTGAAGATCCTAGAAAGTATTCGAAGTGGCTAGATGTTAACGTTATGTGGTATGGAGATTTATGTGTATTTGGCCTACTTCCGAGGCAATAGACGTACTTGTACGGCACGGAAATTTTTGTATTTGATATTTGATACGGAGATGATGACGGGCAATGTCCATACTGAGAGATTCTCGTACGGAGGCCAGTATGTACTGAGTGAACTTTTCCCGTACGAAAGAATGCCCAGTGTTCCGAGCTGTACAGAGCATTCGGGATGCAGACCGAATGCTTCACTGTTAAAGACATTCTTCTGAGGAATCCGACAGTTGCGGACGGGCCTGTTATGGTAACAGTCACATCACAGTCTATCGTCTCTGAAATGGGACGCAGCGTAGGCCGAAGCGCACCGGAGGTGCCATGATATGAGTGCGACCTGACGTAAGTATATCATCACTACAACCGCGTCGATGTGTGGAGACCTGCTTGAGATCCTTTCCCACTCACTTTGGCATGCTTATTTTTGAGCATGCTAACGAGCATGCTCAAAAATATGCATGCCTATTAGTACCTTAAAGCATATCTACCTACCTCACTAATACCTTAAACCAAAAATGCGTTGGACCGATATGGGGCCTTCGCTCATAAATCGGAAGGGAACCCACCGCTCACCTTCACTGATGCTCCTGACTTTTCATCGAGTATCTAAAATGCAATCACCCATGTGCGCGTATTATTATCAGTATCTCTGAGTTTTTCCAACCTTTGTTAGTTTTATCTGTTACCTATTCGTTGTGTAACTATTATTTTAGTTATAAATGAACTCTATAATTGCTCTTGAAAGCTTACGTTGTTGCGTTTGTGTATTCGAATGTGTCTTCTGGGGTCTTATGCAACACGGCATAATTCCCCAGAAGACACAGACCAGGAGATTCTGAGTGGAGTGGCTTGATGTGTCTTATCTCGCCATTAGTTATTCATGTAGAAGTTTTAGTGGATCAAGTATTATTACCTAATATTTTGACTAGATATTGCAGATTAGTTAAGTTTTTACGGTACTAAATAAAGATTCTTTTCTTTGTCACGAAAGTCTGTTGAGTTTATTAGAGATCTCTAGAGAGTCCAAATAATAAGTTCGTAGAATATGTAAAATATGTATGCGGGAGTTATCTCAACAATTCAAGAAAACGTGTTTTTACCATCCAGAAAAGTGTAGTGACCGTCGGAGTAGTCGTATATCCCGAGCCAGATGACGGGCGCGAGAGTCACGAAGCCCGGCTGGGGGCCGCGCCTGAGGTCCTCCAGCAGCCGCAGCTCGCTCTCGGCGGAGGGCGCTGCCAGCGCTGCACCCTCAGCTCCGCAGGTGATCCTCGCCTCCTCCCAGGTGGCCCTCTCTTTGTGGTACTTGTAGAATGCGAATGATCCTCTCTCGTACGTGTAATCTTCTCTAAAGAATGGTGTCTCCGGTTTCAAACCTGGAATCAAACAGAATAATACATTATTTCGCGTCACTTCACACTTGTGAAGAGCCACAAATTGAAAAATCGTATCATGAAGATCCTTAAAATATCCAAATACTAATTTCATACTAATGAATACTCAAATACATAATTTAAATATTATTCGAAAGCCTTTGAGAAAGACAGAATATGCACACGTGCCTGTCTATCTATACTCATCATCATCTTCAGCGTTTTTCCCTTCCTATCTATTCCCAGTCCCTGCACCTCACAGAAATACAAGAGATCTTAATCTTCTCAGTTATTGTTATGTTTTCGATTATTATTTTGCCCGCAACAGCTCGAAATACATTTTCAGTCAGTAATGAGTACAAAAGCAAGTAAGGAATGTGAGGTATATTCAAGCCGGCCACCTTAACGAGAGTATGATTGAGCGCGACCTGAATGCAGGCTGGCCATCTTAACAAGAGTACAAATGCGCGCGGCTATAAAAGAGGAGAGCACAAGCTCTCGTTCTCTCTCTTCTATTAGCTAGCGGGCAGTTAGCACTAATTTAGGGTCTAGTTTATGGTCGGTCGATACAAAGTATCTGAATATTCTGAAAATAATCGCAACCACCTGATCTCTTATTTGGTGTTCGTATCCCGGGAATGGCGATACATCACATAATGGAACTCACCGATATTCCAAATTTTCATCTGGTCTCCGCTGCTTCTGTAAAATGGGCTGTATGATAAATTATTCATTGCATAGCTTCTGTCACAAGACACTTGTTGCACAATACTCATCAGAAGAAGGTTATGAACCTTACTGGTCATTAATACAGCGCGTAATATATGCATTGTTCTGAATCCGGAGTCGCCGATCAGCTGGGTACGGTGCCGCGATGGGGTGGGGGGAAGAGGGGGGAATAAAGAAATCACAAGTTCTAAACAGCCAGGATGATGAGCTATAGGATCTGGCACTCCTGTAGATATCTCACGAGGAGAACTAACGCCTTAAAATAATTTAATTGTCGAGACCACGGTGCTCTTACGTTTATCAAAGTCTAGTCTGCAGACGAAGCTGGTCGTGAGATGGCAGGCCGCGTCTCGGTACTTCATGATGCCCTCTTCTCGGACCCACATCACGCAGTGCTCGTTCCCTCTTTCGTTGTTCGGCTCGCCATCCTTCCAATCCGAGTATATTTCAGAAAGTGGAATACCTAAAGAAATCGACAAGTTTTAGTTGAAATAAAAAAATACTAGGTGGAATCGGTCAATCCAGATACAGGAAGGTGGAAGATTCTCAAGTGACCAATGCGAGATTTATTGCGAGTCGCAAAATTGTGTTCCACTTAAATTCTTATAATAAATCATTAATTAATTTCAAATGAATTATTTCGTATTTGGGTATATACCATCTATAGTAGTGAAGATTCCTTCAGAGAAGTGGTCGTGGATGCCGAGCCACAGCTCCGTGGTGTTGTCCCGCACGAAGCGCAGCATGGCGTGCGCCTCGGCCAGCGTCCTGGGCGCTGCGAGCTCTGACTCGGGGTAGTCTCTTTTGCAAGTCGCCGCGGCCTCGCTCCAGGTCAACCTTCTCCAGTATTCTATGTACTGCGCTTGCGTTGATTGGTCATACTCGTACGTCCTACCGAAGATCGGCTTAACTGAAAATAATAATATTACCGTAGTTACTGCAAGCGTGTAAGTTAAACAGCAGACCTATAGCTGGTAGAGAAATCTTTGTGGAAGTCTTATTCATTACATTTGAATTGAGAATATTCTTAACACTTGAAATGAATAGGTGAAATGTCGACATCTTAAAATTTTTGTAGATTATTTATTAATTTTGTTATCCAACAGGACATAAATATATAAATAGACTTAAACACATGGTCAGAAAAGAATACAAAAAAAATTGTTATTTCTTCCATAATTATTGGACGACAAAAATAAGACAATGATAAATGACAGATTTATTTTATCGATTTTTTTAACTAAAAAAACATATAAATATTTATTTAACGTATATAAAACTCAATGAAATGTGAAAGTTAACAGTAAGAATTAATAAACGTTAGGTTGCCACGAAAGTAACATTTATATCGAAAATTAAAAATTTATTCGTTTTGATATGAAATTAAAGAGTTTCATGTAATAAACTATGTATTCAAATTACTTTACAATTTAAGTATTTTAAGTTTTTTAGTAACGACTAACTAACTAACTTGCCATCACGCCGTTTCCCCGTGGGGGTAAGAGAGGATAGAGCGCCACACTCTTCTGTCCTGATATACAACACTCGCCTCATCCACATACATACATCTTCGCATGCAATGACGCGGAACTATATTACTATATTTTACGCGTGGTTTGACTTCCGTAAGTTATTCGCAGTGTCGGAGTAGATGTGTTTTCAAGCTGACGCTGGCAGAGAGATGGCGTCGCCTCGTCTATCTACATGGTCCTCGTCTTCGGTAGGTGGTCTTATGCTTCTCGAAGATTCCGTCGCTTCCGTGAAGACGCTATAGTCTCTAACGTTTTACAAAAGAAAGACAGAAATATTGAAAAAATGCAAACTTTGTTGTCGCTGAACTCCGTAACTATCGACATTCCATTCAAGTGTAAAAAATATTTTCTACTATAAATTGAATGAAAAACTTTCCCCAAAGTTTTTGATACTGGCTACGAGACACTGCAGGTATATGGGAATTGTGCCGCTTCCAAGTTTGCACTTGCTGTTATATCCCCAGGCTTCGAGTATTTTTGCACCGCAGCTTTGACTATGGCACGCGTCAAAAAAATGATGAATGCGATCTGGACTTTGAAGCCGAGTTTTCACCCAGGTATAGGTCTTTTCACATAAGCTTGCAATTTTTGGTGTGGGTACAGTGTGTAATACGCGCATTGTTTCGTAGTGTTAAGTTTACGGATACGAGAGGGGCGTATCCGTAAACTATGATAAAAATAACCTGCTGATTAAATTTTAAGATGATATGTTTCCAAACAGAAATGTGATAAAAAACGCAAGAGAAGATGTAAGAAAAAAATATGAATTTGGCTCACTTTGTCAAACGATTGTCTTATAATATATATTATAGTATTTTACAGATGAAAACACCTGTTTTCTATCTGCAGAGAACAGTTTTAAGAAGTTCCATCTTTGTTGTTCTTTTCCAAGAAATTAAAAAACTTCAATCCAATATGCGAGAAGGTACACTTACATCACAAACTCAGCATTGCGAACTCTGAACATAGAAAATATCCAATTGCCTTAATTAAATACTTTCAAAAAGATAACTTACTGTTAGAAGCAGCAAAAAGTATTAATATCAAACACGACAAGAGCGCCGACATGGTGGGTTGCCAGCAGGGCGGAGGAGCGTGGTCGAGTGTGAGCGTGGAGGGCCGCTGAGAGGTCAGAACTCCAAAAACTGCTCCAACGATCTCCCAGCGTACTTAATCGTTATCGTTAACCTCAGCGAGCCACCACCGCAGCCGGACGTTCACCCAGCCACAGTCCGGTGAGGACAAATTAAAGCCATCCAACTCGTCCAGTCTCCGGTACATCAGAAACAGTCAGGATTAGAAAAGGAAAGGAGCACATAGGATGGAAAATCATCTTTCTGAACGGAAAGATGGATGACAAGTTATGCAATACCATATTTTGGTTTTACCTAGTCCCATCACACATCATTAGTCAAGATCAGCTCACCAGTCGTATTTCAGAGGTCAACTAGATGAAGGAGAACGGGTCGACCCTTCAGTCGAGTGCCACCTGGCGCGGGGAAAACTTTACTAATTTTAAGGATATAAATTTGTCGAAGCTTTCAATTTAGTACCATAAGGTTTTAAAATCTTTTGTCAAAATTACAGCTAATATGCTTTCGATCAATTTTATTATGAAAGGTCCAATTCACTCAAATGCTTTATGAGTGAATTGGACCTTTCATAAAATAATTTTAAAAAATCAACAAAATACTTTTTTTTTCTTTCATATTTATTTATTTTTGATACTTATTACATAGATACATTATGCCAAAGTACACAACAGTTTTACGGCATGGTTGCCATCAATGTTGTTTGACAATAATTTTTATTTTATAATGAAGATTATAGAGTAGTCATTATTGAGTATTGCATGATTTTTACAAGTTAATTATAAATTAATGTAAGATTAGGTATATAGCTTTAATATATATTTTTTTATCTTGTACTTTTTTTGAAACCAATGAAATTTTTTGTCTCGCATCATCTCAAAGAATTTTTTATCTAATTTATTAAAGATTCTTGGCACAATATATTCTCTTTTTCTTTCACCATACACTTTGTTTGTGATTGGTATTCTCATTGTTCGTCTTGTCGATCTGGTTGTATAGTTATGGTGCGTGTCTATATTACTATTATTTATCATTTCTTCTAGAATTATATTATATTTAACTTTTTAGTTAATTGTTAATATTTTGCATACTTTGAATAATTTATTATAATCATCCTTGTACATACATTTAGTTCTATTATTTACTATAAGTTTTAGGAATCTTAATTGTAACTGATTTTTTTATCAATGTATGTTTTATAGTTAAGACTAGTTAAGACTATATAGGTAGACTATAAGGTAGACACTTATGTCGGCGTACTCTTCACACAGACGCGCGAGCTTATTGCTCACCACGCATTGTGAGGGGAGAGCGAGCTTGCGGAGCTCTCCGGGTATTCGGCCCCGTCACCGCGCACGGTTACACTTATCAACTGGGACCGGTCGTCGGAAGACAACATTCCACTTGCACCATGAATCCGTAGACCGCAGACCGGTCCCTTGGCCCCGACGCCACTGGCCGCCTTTTGCTCGATGAGGGTGATCGTCGATCCCTCATCAAGAAGCTCGTGCACTTTTATTTGCCTGCGGGGGCCACTCACCACCACTGGTATCACTTTAAGGAAAACGTATTGCTTCCCTTGGTGGTCGCTTGTTTGACCCACTGTTTTAGTTGTCGTTGGTGCGGGGCTGTGGCCGCCGAGGTGTTCGTGGAACTGGCATTTGGTGCTCTCCTTATTGATCCCCCTTTTGGCCTCGGCTGGTTGTGCGATCGGAGGTGGTGGTCCAGTTCGTGCAGTGTGTGATGGTGGGATTCTCTGCAACCGTGCGTACCACATGGATTGCTGCGACAATCGAGGGAGCGGTGGCCCCTTTTCAAACAATTGTAGTATATCCTCATCCCTCTTACGATGTTCCACCAATCTACCACCTACTTCCTTAAGTAGGCCTTGCATCCGGCCAAATGATGTGGTGCGATTTGACAAGCGTATGAGGCTATTGCCACTATGTCCGATAACCACCCGGACAGGTCCTGGATGGTAATGTTAGTGGACCCGCCTTTCTTTGAAGACACCCACATCATCTTGGTACACATAGGTAGCTTGTTGACCATCTCGCTCAGTAGTTGTGGTGACGTCATATATTTGGCGTCGAAGGCTCTCACTGTTGCGACTACGTTGCGCACGGTGATGGCGTAGTCGATCACAGCATCTAAAGGTAGGTCGTCAGTGATGCGTGGATGGCGCCGCACCTTCTCCAACATGGCATCGATGATGTCTTCCGTGTTCCCGAAATATTCTTGCAATGTCACGCGCTCGTCCCTTCAGTGCAGTCTGAAGGCGTATCAGGTTCTCTGCAGCTAATAGTTCATATAGTGCGGTAGATTTCTCAAACTGAGCATGGAATGTGTGCCAGTCGAACGGGTCTCCACTGTAGTGTGGCAGATATTGTGCTCCGGACTGCCTTGCCAGCGTGGTGCTACTTGCGCCTCTCCACTGCCATTCTGGGAGCGGGTGCCCTCTGTGGGCCGGTTCCTCCGCAAGGCTAAGTCGATCCACAAAGGCACTTCTTCTTGCGGGTTGGGATGATTGCACACCCATTCTTTTGTGAATGCGCTTGCTGATGGTGTGTTCTCTCGCTCGCAGATGGGACACGACACCATCAACTCCTCGGACAAGGACGTGCTGCGAGGAGATATGAGGAGATGCCGTTGGCCCTGGAGCGAGTAGAGGGAGCGGCTGGTCTGCTGCAGGAGGCCTCTGTCATGCTGAGGATGACCCCTTCTCTGGCCCTGCAAGGTACATATTTATATTTATCAATTGCTAACAAATCGAAACGGTATTAAAATCATATTTACCTTTGCAGGGAAAATTATTTTAAATGGTTCTGGTTTGTGTCTTCTGGGGTATTATGCAGTGTTTTTACGACCTTTTAGGCCAGAAAGGTCGTAACAACACGGTATAATACCCCAGAAGACACAAACCAGAAGATTCTGAATGGCCGTGAAAGCCTTAGAACATTATTATTTTAAATATTGTGTAAACTAAGAATCAATAGGTCTCCAACAAATTCCCTGGAGTACACCATAATTAATTAATAAAAAAATATCGTGTCTTTATCCTTGAAGTTTTGATTTTTTTGTAAAATGTATATTTTCTTCCAGAAAAAAGCTGATAGATGGATCTAGTGGCATCCTTTAGGGCACATCGGCTTTTCTTTGCTTTGATGAATCGGAAGTGAGGAAGATTGTTAAGGAACGCAGAAAGGTAAGGTATTAATGAAACATTTCTGAATTATTTTGTATTTTCAGAGTTTTCGAACTGTGTAAGGCTTGCAAAAATATTGTGGTGTAATTGTAGAATGTTTTTGATTTATTTCAATAATTTTCAATATATTTATTTCATTCTCGTCCAAACTACTGGTAGTGTATACATGTTAGTGTTGCTCCTCGCTAGAAATTCGTCATTTACAGTAAAATAATAAATTCCTAATTATATGAAGTATTGAATCATGTGCTATATATCTTTTTACTGTTGCTATAAACAATTGCTGTATAACAGTTATATTCGTAAAAAGAATTGCTAAAAGTGACAATTGTGAGTAATAAATATTACTGTCATCTATATTTGAATATGGCCATACAGCAAGCGTGTGAGGATTACAACCAGTGTACAACATATTCTCCTAAACTAAACACAAAAAATGGAAAAACAAACCAGAAGCAAAGGAACTCAGCCTTCACCCACTCCCACAAATGACTTGACAGATATTATTATGTAGCAAATAGACTTGAAACTGTCATTAATAAAAAATGATCTATTTGCAAAAATTGAAACAGAAAACTTGGAAACCAGAAAATCAACCAATTTTATTATAAACATTATGATGACATCAATTAGAAAATGGACATTATAACGAAATTGGGAAAGGAAGTGGAATCGCTGCATAAAGAATTAAATGAAAAAAAAATAGTAAAAAAATTTCGAAATTAGACTGGCAGACTTAAAACAAATAAGCAAAGCAGATTCTTTAGAAATAGCTGTAATACCGCAAAGGAACGGCGAGCAGCCGACAGAGACGGTCAAGCAATTAGCCAGAGCAGCAGGATTACACGTACCAAATCAAGACATCATAGAAGTAAGTAGAATTCCTGACAGACGGATGGGAGCCCCACAGAATCTAATAGCCAAATTAGCAAATATCAAGATAAAAAATAGTCTGATGGATAACAAAAAAAATATCGATGCAGCTACGATGAAAACTCTAGGATGTGAAATACGGTCAGTAGTCAGTCTTTGGGAGGACTACTCTTTTCAGACTACAAGTTTGACGATTAAGTAGTAAAATTTGACAATAATGTTATAGCATCTGACGTCAGAGCTCACATATATTTATATTACTATTCTGCTTATTTTATTATACTTATAATGGTACACGAATTGATAAATATGATTGATATATACTTAGGAATCTCATATTACCTTAGATCCAAAATTCTGTGAATATTTTATTAATGATTTAGAGAATGTTAAAATACACAATAAAACATAAGATTAATCAACAAAAATTTTGATGAACTATTGATTATGCCATACAGCCTCTGCGTTAGCTTCCAAATCATTATCTTACTGAATGCTGGCTAAATGATTTGTACAAACCTAAAAACCTCATTCAATACTCCATTATAACACTTTCACACATTATAACACTTTCACACATTCCTCAAAAAACGATGGCATAGTAGTGTACATTAAAAAAGAACTCCACTGTACTGTATCCGAAATCATAATTCATGAGGCCAACCGCTTACAAATAAATTACAACAATGATACAAGCATTTTGGCAATTTACCGATCCCCGTCAATTAATAATAGATCAACTTTTATTACTTCACTTATTACTTCACATCTTTCTCTCCTTTGTAACAAAATAATATTCTCGTAACTGGTGACCTGAATATTAATATTTTACCTAACGGCCACCCACAAAGCCTTGCCTACATCAATATGTTAGCATACCACGGGATTAGTAGCACTAAAAGGGTTACAAAAGATCGTACCCACGCCGACGGTGAGTCCTTAGCCGTAGACTGCTTCAGACATTTTCTGCAGATAGGACTGGTAGTTAAATTTAATAAGCTCTTTTGAATATTTTTACAAGATTAATTAAACATTGTAACGAGTTTTACGTTGACATTTGACAGCCGAATACAAGCAAAGGCGCATGCGCGCGGAACAGCGCAGAACATGCGCAGAACGACGCTCGACGGGCCGGTGTACTCAGTCGTGAAATAACGAAGTAACAGATAATTCGAAAGCGAAGACTTCAAAAAAGTTCTTACCGCAGTAGCAAAACAAAAGCGAAACGGTTCTTTGAATTTAAAATGAGAGTATTGCATTTCTAGCGAATATAAAATGTCAGATAAAATGTTGAAGCGATAGTAAAGGTTTATTTTACGAGTGATCAATTTCAAAATAAGTTTTTCATTTCATTTCGACCGAGCCACGACACGTAACAATATGTACAACAATTGAATATAATTTGGGAAATTTTAAACATATAGGTAAATCCAATTCTTATCAAGAGTTTTATCTATGTTTTAGTGCTTCAACATTTCGGTAATTCGTGGTTTCATAAGTTGATAATAAATTAAATTATAATGACAAACCGCAATGAATTTGCGGTTTGTATTAAAATATATGTTCATATATTTTTACGAAAATGTGGGTTTTACACTATTCACTTACCTATTTCAGATGTTAGACACGACCTTTACACGGATGTTCAGCTACTAAATGCATTATTATTTATCCCGATAAGGGCAATACATGCATTACTAAAAATACCACGAAAATTAAATACCTTTTCACCAAGTTTGTATTGCCATAAATATTGCGTATGTTTATATAATTATACATGGATGTAATTAAAAATAAGAGTGAATTTTTTCGAGTGTGTGGGGTATTATGCCGTGTTTTTACGACCTTTCTGGACGATGTTTCGGATCCCATTGCAGGGTCCATCATCAGGGCTGATGTATTGCTGTGAGTGTTGGTGTTGTGGTAAAGTATTAGCTTGCAATACCATTTCGAAAGCACGAGAAAGAAAGGGTGAGAACGTTGTCAGTGTTGTGTTAAGTATTGGCTAGCAATACCGTATCGAAAGCTAGGTGTTTCTGTGTTTAAATAATATAAAACTTGCAAAGATAAAAAAGGTTGCTTGTATTTACAAGGTATTTATCAATTTATTTACGTTGTATTGAAGCAAATGAATTTTTCATAATTGATATAAATTACTGTAATAATAGTTAGTTTATATAAAATAAGTCGGAAATATTGAAAAAAAGCAAATTTTGATGTCGCATTTCTCCACAACTATTGATATTAGATCATGGTAGCCTGAACATTTTAGGTTCATAACATAGGCAGGAATCTACCGGCCAAGTTTCTGCTGCTACATGCTATATACAGAGATGATTGTATTGAGTCGAAAATCTCTTGAAAATGTCGTCGATGGACATGGACAGGATTTTCGTCTTATTTGTAGTCTACATTCATGCTGCGATCTTCGTTTCTGTTTTTCCCTTCATCTGCCAATCAATCTCCAGCATCTCGCCAATATTCGAATTCCCGCTAATGAACGATTCTCGCACTTGAACAAATCTCAATGTACCTCTATGTAATTATAAAAACCGCATTTATTTTTTATAAACCGCTACACCACAATGTTTTTCAGGACTGCAGAGCATTCGTAATAATTATAAATCATTGATAAAATATTATTGTTTTGAAAACATATATATAAGTTATGCTTAAAATATCTGTAAAGTGTTATTATTAAAGAAAGAAGAAGAAATTTTTTGCTTTGCTACCGGTAACGGTGTACGATGTTAAAAAAAACTTGAAAACCTATGGAGAATTCAAAGTAATTTTCAATATTAATTATTTTATTAAAATTTCTTCCCTTCTTTTGAACCATACAGTACGTAGTCAGTCAATGAGCAGCCCTGGTGCGTGTTTAAATGTTTAAAGACGGCCATAGACACTCCGGTGCATCGTAGAGGTACACCGCATATCGCAGATCGGTCCGTACCGCAACGTGTATGGGCTTACCCGTAGATCCCATACACGTTGCGGTACACCGCATGAGTCTTACTACGATTTTCGAGTGTACTATAGTAATGGGTCCGCTCTGTACTCACTACTACAATGTAGTACTACATTGAAGTGCACACTTCGCACATTTTGAAGTGTAGTGCACACTACAAACTACAAACACCAAAGTTATTGAAAGTATAAACTTCAAATAGTACTCTTCATTTCAAAGCGAACACTACAAAGTACATACACTTCAAAGTTATCGAAAGTATGAGAAACATACTTTAAATAGTGCATTTTTTACGTGAAATTTTTGGAAAGTTGATGTAGATATATGAAGAAATCTCTGGAAACTGTAACAACCCTCCCCCCCCCTGGTTTGAAAAATTTTGGGACCCATGAAGAAATTTTTGGGAAGTTGATGTAGCTAAACGAAGAAGAAATCTCTGGAAACTGTAACAACCCCCCCCCCCCATGGTTTGAAAATTTTTTGGAATCAAATGAAGAAATCTGGCTAGCGACCTTTTCTTTTTTTGTTAGGTGGCCAAATGTTACTGTGGAGAAAATATCGTCAATTTATCTTAAATATTTTTCTCGTTGACATTTTTTATTTTTTTTGGGTCGCCAAATATTTATTTGGGAAAAAAATATTAACTCACTAGTACTACATTACTTCATTTCATTACACTTCACTTCATTAATACTACAATTACTTCATTAATACTACAATTACTTCATTTCATTACTTCACTTCATTAATACTACAATTACTTCATTACATTACTTAACTTCATTAATACTACAATTACTTCATTTCGTTACTTCACTTCATTAATACTACAATTACTTCATTACATTACTTCACTTCATTAATACTACAATTACTTCATTACTTCACTTCATTTCGTAGTACTACAATTACTTCACTTCAAGTATTTTATACTACAATTGTAGTGTACACTTTGTAGTTTTCAAACTGGTGAACGTGTGTGTGTTGTAGTCTTATTTTGAAATGTAGTTTTTCCATTCGCATGTTTGAAAAGCATATTTTTATACGGTTATAGGATACTATTTTTTAAAACTCTTTTGTGCGTTTATTTTTATTTCCTGCTTAAGCAATGTTTTATATGATATTGCACGCGTTAAAGATTTTATATAAATATATTATATGTATATATTCATATACACGTTATAAAATTATACTTTAGAAGGATCAGCTTTTTCAACTACGGTTTTTGTATGACATTGCATAATATGTCAAATATTTTATTCAAAATGGCAGACGGCATTCAATTGTGTTCGCGTGTCACATCTGTCAGCTGTCATCTGTTGCGGTGTCGCACCCAGCACTCGCGGCATGACGCCGGAACGGCCGGAAACAAACTGAAGCCATGTATTCACTAGGGGAAAAATCGCGAAACATTCCGAGCGGCATGTCGCTCAACATCTACGCTCATGTTTCGGGGACAATGACGCGGTCATTTGACGTGTACACACCGGGATTCACATATCACTTGTCGCGGAAATGTCGCCCGAT
>JADDOH010000933.1:0-16892 GCA_016648135.1 Agrypnia vestita | reverse complement strand
TTCCACCGTGGCACCAGTGCTGCAGAAACGGCTCGAAGGATTAGTGATGTGTATGGCGACGGTGCCGCAAAAGAAAACACAGTGCGTTTTTGGTTCCAACGTTTTCGTTCTGGAAATTTCGACCTGCAGAACAAGCCCCGTGGACGGCCGGAGACCAAAGTTGATAATGAAGAATTGAAGGCTATTGTGGAAGCGGATCCATCGCAAACCACATCCGAGTTAGCTGCAGGCTGCGGTGTTAGTGATAAAACTGTTTTAATCCACTTGAAGCAAATTGGTAATGTGAAAAAGCTTGAAAGGTGGGTACCTCACGAATTGAGTGAAGCAAATCAACAAACGCGCGTTGACTGCAGCGTTGCATTACTCAACCGGCACAATAATGAAGGGATTTTAAATCGAATCATCACCTGTGATGAAAAGTGGATCCTGTACGATAATCGGAAGCGCTCATCGCAATGGCTGAACCCTGCCGAACCAGCCAAACCATGCCCCAAGCGAAAATTGACTCCAAAAAGGTTACTTGTGAGCGTTTGGTGGACTAGTGCTGGTGTCGTTCACTACAGCTTTCTTAAATCTGGCCAGACGATTACGGCAGATGTCTATTGTCAGCAACTGCAAACCATGATGGAAAAGCTAGCTGCTAAACAACCGAGGCTGGTTAATCGCTCTAGGCCACTGCTGCTTCATGATAACGCTAGACCACACACTGCACAACAGACGGCTACCAAATTAGAGGCGCTTCAATTGGAATGTCTAAGACATCCGCCGTACTCTCCGGACCTTACCCCAACAGATTACCATTTTTTTCGAAATTTGGATAACTTCTTGCAAAGGAAAAAATTCAACTCGGATGGGATAGTCCAAACCGCCTTCAAAGATTTTATTGATTCCCGTCCGAATGGTTTTTTTAGTAAAGGGATCGATGAACTACCTATGAGATGGCAAAAGTGCATAGATAGCAATGGTACATACTTTGATTAAATAAATATATTATAATAAAATAAAATCGGTTTTATGTTCCTCCCATACTAAACGCCAATTTCATATGTAAGGACCTAATATAATCTCCGTTTCGAAATTTTACTACTTTTTTCTTAAGCTGGTTTATTTGGAGAGAATCCACGGAAGCTGCAAGCGTTATATTGATCGCTATATGGTGTGCGTCTTCTGCAACTAGTGGATCATCACTCGCCTTTGCTTCTATAATGTTGTGATTGCAGAGAACTAAGTCGAGAATTCTACCCAAACTATTTATTGAATTATTGAATTGTTTTAAGCCTAAGAAGTTTATTGTATCACAGAACTCTCCGCTCAGTGACCTTGTATAGTGGGTTGGAAGGAGATATTTATTATTTCTGATACTTCCCCAGGAAATATCAGGGAGATTGAAATCGCCGAGTATGAGAAAAATGTCATAGGGAGTAGAGCCTTCAATAATAATGTTTAATTGGTGAAGGAATGTTTGCAGAAGGGAAGAGTGCGAGGGTCCGCCGGGAATATAGACGCAGCAGATATATAGATTGCTACGTTTGGTATTAGAAGTGATGGGGATACATACCCAGATATCTTCTGCCTCGGTCCGCCAATGGGATAGTTCCACTGCATTGAGGTCTGAGTTTATAGCAAGAACTACACCTCCTCCAAGTTTTTGGCTGGTTAGGGAATAGTCTCTGTCACGCCTAAATACTGAATATCTAGTGTCAAAAATTTCGCAGTTATTAATTTTACCTATTAACCAGCTTTCTACTATGCCCACACAGTCCCAGTGGTTACATGCAACGTTATTTAGGAATGTGTCTATTTTCGTGCGTAAACCTCGCGCATTTTGAAAGTATATATCAAAACATTGTGTCATTGTCAGTTAAAGTTGTAATAAGGTGTAATTTATAGCGAATTGGGTAAATATAAAATAATAAAAATAAGTATACCGTACATACGTATGTAGCGAACTGGGTAATAAGTAGAACATAATAAAATGGGGCAAAGTGTATAAACATTCAGAAGGGTTAAAGTGCGCTCGCGCTTGCAAGAAGTATGTATTTTGGAGAAATATGTATATGAAGTGTGGATGACTGAGACCGATACAATGATGATAATTATATGTAGAAATATTGTTATTATTTCTATCGCCATAAGCCGAAGGTTAGAACGAGACGTGTGATGCACATGATATTTATGTATTGGAAGTACTCACAGAGTGCCATACAGAGCAAAACGGCTGTTGATCGACCGCTGTGGAATCGGGTTAGGTAGGTACAGGGGAGTTCAAGGAAATGAGAGAAGGGAGTTAGGTCTGGAGATGGTATACGAAAATTTATTAATTTGGAGTGGGGCGCAAAAATAATCCAGTTATCTTCTGTAGGTCCCGCTCGCTTTCGATCCGGATGGGGGGTGATGTGTCGTTCCGTCGCAATAGAATAGTTGAGTTTCTCGTCCAACAGTAAGAAAAACCCTGAAGGCGTGCGAGAGATTTAGCCTCAAAGAGAAGCTTCTTTTTTTCTGCTGTTAGATGTTCATTGATAAAGATTCTTTGTGATGCTCCAGTGAGGCCGATGTCTGTGGTTGAGACACCCCGTCGTTTTCGTATCGCTGATAGAAGTCCATCCTTTGTGTGCCTTCTGACGAATTTAAGAATAATATTATTTTGTTTATTCTTGTTAGGTGGATTCGCTGATACGGCAAAGTCCAGATCATCGACAGCCAGGGGAAATCCGACCGTTTCAGCAATTTTATGGATGTGGTCGATCAGATTTTCTCCTTTTTTTTCCGGAATTCCTTTAATTTCCAAATTATTCTGCCGGGCCCATTGATCCTGCTTGTTTGTAGAGTGACGTAGGTCCATTATTGTCTTTCGTAGATCATCTACTTCTTTCTCCAATTCATTTGCTCTTTTTATTTTTTCTCGTATTCGGTGAATTTGTTTTCAAGTTCATTGATTTTTTCAGAGTAAAATTTGAAGAAGTTGAACAACTCATCGAATTTGGAGGTGAATGTTTGCAGTGTTTCGTTAACCGTTTGGAATTTATTTTCAATAAATTCCATTATGTATTTTTGAACCGACTTTAGGGAGTCCGCGTCCGGTCGGTTTACTATACCTGCCGTCTGAGGCCCTGCGGTGGTGGTCGGCGTATTCAATATGGCCTGATTGGTTATCTTCTTGCAGTCTGCGCACTTGAGTAGCCGGCGACGCTCTGCGTTCAGTCTCTTCTGACCCGACTCGCTGATCCCACCACAGGCAAAGTGAAATGACCCTTTGCATATGGAGCACACAAATAAATTCCCGGCACTCGCGGTTTCCAAACATGATGAGCATTTTGAACTCATTATGAAGATGACGATTACCGATTCTTATTTATAATAAATAACACTTAATAAACTTGATTTCTTGTAGAATATAGAAAAAAACTTGTGTGGTTTTATCGTCAGTGCTTTTTCGATTTAGTGATTTACTACAGATTGCTTTTAAATGTTATTTTTATAATTATAATTATATAATTATGAATGTTTCATGCGGCTGCGAAATTCACGTATACAAATTCACTGATTAGATGTGTAACTTAAACTTATCATAAAATTTATATTGCACTCGCAATCTGTAAATACTGAATCAAGCGAAATAAATAATTTGGTAAATCTGACGGGTATTTTTATTCTTGCTACCTTGTTCCGTTGCTTTTTTCACGTTATTTTTGAATACTTTTTATTGTTTCGGCAGTAAGTTTATAGAACTCCATAATCACGCATATGGAAATAAAAACACTTGTTATTTAGTTCAACATTTTAATTTTTTATAAGACGTGTCTCGCTTTATGTCGGTATTATCAATTTAAAATGCACTCACAAGGCGAAAGTCGTCTCATAAATTAAAAATGTAGAGCAAAAAATAAGTGTTTTTATTTCCATATGCGTTGTGTGTATTTGATCTATTCAACAATATTTCCCCCGTTCCAGGGCGAGTCTTTGATATTAGTATTAAAAAATTTAAGATTGAGTACATACATAGGTATTTTATAATTATTTTTCATTTTTATATATCACTTGAATAAATGTGCGCTACTGTGAATGATACGATTTTTCAGTAATTTCAAAAACCATAAAATTGGAAAAGTATAATTATGTTAATCTTACACCCACAGTGTTATAAATAGACGACAGACACTTAATCTTTAAACTTACGAGAACTAAACTTTTTAAAGATTAGATATCTCAGAATCTACGCCTACCGCCATCTGTCTACATTTTCAGAAACATTGTTAACACCTTACAACTGAAAACATGCTTCTACCAAAACTGGTTTGCATCCAAACTAAGAAAATGTTTTCCATGAATGTGTACAACTTTCATTAAGCTTTCGTGCGTTATTCAAAGGTAATATTTTCATTTCGTTACTAAACAATACCAAATGAAAACAACCTTTTCCCAAAACTGGTTTGCATCAAAACTAAGAAATTGTTTTTTAAGCACTTGCACCACTTTCCCAAAAAGCTTTTGTACTCTATCTAAAGGTTATTTTTGAATTCCATTATTTTAACATACTGTTATAAACGTTTCAGAGAAACCTTGATAAATGGAAACAACTGGTTTCCCAAAACTGGTTTGCATCTAAACTAAGAAATTATTTTTTAAGCACTTGCACCACTTTCCCAAAAAGCTTTCGATTTTTATCCAAAGGTTATCTTTGAATTCCATTATTTTAACATACATTACATTATATAAATGGAAACAAGCTTTTTCCAAAACTGGTTTGCATCCAAACTAAGAAAATTATTTCCAAAAATGTGCACACTTTCACGAAAACGTTTTGTGCGTTATTCAAAGTTAATATTTTTATTAGGATATTTATCATTTATAACAATTTTGAGCAACTTTGACGAATGGAAAAAGCTTTTTCCAAACAGTTTTACATTCGAAATAAGAAAATATTGACCAAAAACGTGCACAGTTTTTACAAAAAACTTTCTTGCGTTATCGAAAGGTGATCTATTAATTCCATTATTTTAACATGGTTTACATTCAGAGAAACCTTGATAAATGAAAACAGCTTTTTCCAAAACTGGTTTGCGTCCAAACTAAGCACATATACCCCAAGAATATGCATAACTTTCTTAAAAGTGTTTTGTGCATTATTCAAATTATTCATTATTAAAACTTCACAACGACCTACCACAACAGACTAAACAACTGACTACTGACAAATTCAAAACAGATGTGACAAAAATGCTAAGACTCGGTAAATTATAAAAAATGATTTTGTATCTTAATTATATTATTAATATATTCCTATATTGAATCATGTAAAAAATGTTATCCATACACCTCTTCAGGTTTTTATTATATTTTAAATAAAAAAGGTGATCTTTTTATCCCATTATTTTTTCAGTCAATAACGGTTTTACAAGGACTCATGAGTTAAAGAGTTGAATACTGATTATGGATGTATGATAAAAAGGTTAAATTTTTAATCAAGGTTAATTATATATGTCTCATAGAGACGAAATTATTTTTTTATGGAAAAGTAGATATGGAAGTCTTTGGGTATTCACAGGGCTTACGACCTATCATACGGCTGGCTTAAGTGATCACTTTACACAATTTCCACCATGATAGAATATGACATCTATTATTTTTTTATTGTTGAGAAGTTGTATATTTATATATTTAAGTTTTGCAAGCTGTTTCCCATGTGTGTTGTAATTAATATTAGCGCCACCGGAATCTAAAGCTTTTAATCGAATACAGATGTTACCTATGAGGTATCTACATTTATTGGAATTTTAAAGCAATACCCTTTATATGTATTTATAATTCAAAAAGTACTAGGTTATAGAATAATAAAGCTTGACTCCATGAGCTAAAACAAATGACGATTAATTTTAGATCAATTTCATTTTATTTTCAAAGGTAGATTCATTACAGGAAAGAAAATCGAAGATTACCTTAGTTACAAAACCTACAAGAATGTTACGAAGTAGTCATTTTCATGATTTGAATTTCAACAACCTGTTAAAAAAATTCTTATACATAAAAATAATGCTTCTTATTTATATTAAAATATATAATTTTATACAATTTTATTCTACTTACTGAAAACAAGCCGCAGATGTTAACTTTTGCATAGTCACGGCAATGTTTTCGATAAAACTACTTCTCAGTTTTGAAAATAATAATATTTACTTTATTCTTCCTCATATGGTGCCATCTCCTATCGGAGTTCGGTGATCATTCTCGCGATTATGACTTTCAATCAATCAACTCAGCCGAGTTACACTTCCACCAGTCCCTCAAGTTATGTAACTATGAGAGGCGGCGTCTTCCTACGCTTCCTTGACCACTTATTTTCCCCTGGATCATGAGTTGGTTTAAACTATATTTTGGTCCTCTCATTGTGTGTTTGAGGTACTCCGGCTTTCTTGTCTTGTTAGTCAGAAGCCTTTTTCCATACACCGGAAGACTTAGTCACATTATCCACCCAGGAAACTTTATTAAAAGTTTCAGAAACTATATTGAAAGGAATCACACAATCGAGATTCAATCGACATTAGTCAATGTATAATTGCCGTATTATCACCATATTCACTGCAATAAAGAACTAGACAAAAACCAGCATGTTTTACTGAAGACCCAAGATGTCACACATATTCTACAAAATACTTTCGATTAAATTTGTGTCTGCTGCGTAAAATATTTGAACTGTTCATTTCGTTAGAATATATGGCTCGTGGCAATTTTGATATACACGGAGAACTACGTGTACATAGATATCTAGCCATAAGAAAATCCAGTGCAATATCAAGGAATTTGTCTCCACATACAAAAATGTATAAAATTAAGATATATAAAATAAAATAATACAGTTACAGACTTAGTCGCATAAACGAACAATCTGTTATCTGGGAACAGTTGATCTCGGATCTTAAATTGCTCTCGTTAAAGCCACATAAATAGGCTTAATATATCTTCATAAGCACTGCGGCATTCTATCGCCGCCGCTGCCATTACCGCCGCACAGGGTGGACGACTTCCCCCCCTCCTCCTACTTTAGTAGCATTTTGTCTTATGACCGCGTCTAAGACCTTAATACCGTCCATCACCCCGACGCAGAAAAAGTGGAAAAAATACACTGGATATTAAATAAAAAAAATATCTTCTACTAGACGGTGAAAAAATTCATCCAACAAATAAAAAAGACAAAAAAAATAGTATTCTTGGGATCCAGATTAGAAATTGAATATTGCATAGAGTAAACCAAAACACCAACCCATAAAAACCAAGTTTTTATTATACCCCCTTTCACATTTACTAGTGTAAACTGGTTTGGCGCTTAACATTTGCGTTGGGCTTCGGTCGGGCGACGCTACGAAAAGGAGTAATAAAAAATTTCCACAAATCTTAAATTATACGATAATCAGGTTTAGTGTCTACCGGATGCGTCGCAGTCTCTTCATACAACTGAGTAAGTTGTATGAAAAAAACATTAAACATTCGAAAAATCCAAAATTATACTATAATCATTTATTTTTATAAGTAAAATTTGATAGATCTTTTTGATAGTCGCCATGAGCCTGATTGCAAAGTTTCAGCTTGATTGGATCACGGGAAAACGGTTAAAAATTGATCCAAAGTTTTTACGTCAAACAATCAGACAGACGCCACGAGTTAATTAGTTAAAAGGAGTAAAAATATGACATTCTTAACTCAGAAACTTGCACTCGAGGGAGATAAAGCGGCCCTCGTAGGCCAGTGATCACTACGCTGGTTTCTTGTACTAGCGGTTCCAGGTTCGATTCCTGATGAGTCAAATACATCTATTTGATTTTCAAAACCATATAGATGATTTTCAAAATCGAGAAAACTGTCCAAAATAAAACACAGTCATTTTTTTGGATAGTTTTCGTTACTACGTTGACTATTCTGACATGTATAGTAAATGTGTTGTTATTTGTTTCCAAATAAAGTGTTACATTTACAAAAGTGTTTCACTCTAACCACAAGTCCACAGCGGTGAACACGTAACAATAAATATTAATTTTAATATAAACTTTTAAGTAGGCACTTAATCGTTGCCTGTTGGCCTTGCGGTTAGGACTCTCGCCTCGTGATCCAAGGGTCGCGGATTTGAATCTCACTTCAGACCAGCAAGTTAGCCCTATGTTCATAGCATAAGCGTTTAGCTTAGTTTTAAAATAGTAATAATATTGATGTGACACGTAATCCATGTTCACATTTCTATTTAAAAAAAAAATCATAACGATGTGTTTTACTTACCTGTGCTGAAATAACATTTTTTATTATTTTAGAACATGTTACTTATAAGCGTCAAAATATGCGTATTTTATCGTTTCTGAATAAAATATGTCATCACCGTGGCAAGGAATATGATACATAATTTAGGTCACTTTTTCGTCTGAGATTACTTTAGTATTTTGGATATAATGATCAAACGATGTTGAATATGAGTATCGGATTTGGATTAATGCTGGGTATTATAATACAATCGCAAATTGGGTTTTCATAAGCGAAAGAGTTATAATACATCGAATATATTATATTGGATATCTAGTTTTTTGGGATATTAATCCCCATGTGGGGATTCAGACGACTAATATTACAGCAGTCTGGTAGGTAATTTATTGATATTTTTTTACCTGTCGCGACCTTTTCCTAAAAAAACACCCGCGGTTCTTGATGACAACGGATTCGCCGCGCTAGCATGGCAATATTTATTTGGTAGATTAATATTTTAATATCTCGCTGAAGATGAGTAATTCGACCATAAGTCTTCAAGAGTACACGAGTCTAGTTTCAATACCCTCTATCTACAAAGTACATGTAAAAATATTCTAAATGGCATTTTATCAAGGTGCGTATTAGTCATAAATGAATTGATATAAAATACATTTTTTATTATAAAAAATTGTTGTCTGGGAAATTTTTGAGCGTTGTAAATAAATTATAGGAATTTAATTTAAGTTTATGCAGAAATATATCATATTTATAAATATTTATTACCACTGAGATAGAAACCTGGAATTTCTCCAAGCCGAGAAACTACGAAGTCGATTTTACAACATTACCCATTTAAGTTTGAAAACAGTATCACTTAGATAAGCGATACATTTATTTTTCCAGTTAAAAATATCTATCATTATGCTATACACTACTATGTTAAAAAAATATCGAATATTTGATCGAAAAGAAACACATTTATTCACGCTCTCTACTTACTCCTTTCTTCTCCTTTCCTTCAATGTAGACTCCTTGGTAATGCACTCACTTCTCACAGCTCAATTGTACAACGTTACTTATTTTATTGCTTGGTCAATACTTACGTATTGTATTTATTTTATTGAATATATATGTAAATATATGTAAGAGGAATATATAAAACGTTGTATTTGCATCTAGTACATTGAAATAGATTTTCACATAAGCAGAGGCAATGTTAATTAGGTTGACAGCACTGGAGAGGAAAGTTTAAGTAGCCGGTTCCGTGGCAGAGGACAGAATGGTAAAATGGAGGAGTGGCCTAAACCCCATACTCGCTGGTCGGGTGCGTTCATAAGGTCACATAACATCTTGAAGAAATTCGTTATAATTCAATTAAAATTCAAAACGTTTATCCTTCTCTTCAAAAGGATTTTATTCAAATTTTTCCCCTTATGTCGAACTTCAATTATTCAGTATGAAGTACCTACTATAACCATTTGTACCTACTAAACATCCATGACACAGATATACATCAATATTATTTATTGATTTAGCATTAACTTTGTGGAATGACATGATTGATTAATACATAAATAAAATACTTGTATAAGACCACTTTTGAAAAGTTTATGTTATACACTAATAGTTTCGAAAACTACAGATAACATCGAAAATATACTCATCAAATTTTTTAAAAAATCCCTGAAAGCAAACCATTAAAAAACCAACATTAAAAGCTAGGAATACTTGCGGTAGGTGAGCTTTACTGGAGGGAAATAGTATTTAGTGAAACAATACTTTGAAGCGGAATGCGGAATGTGCGTAAGAGCCAGGATTTTCAGTCACGGTGTTTATGTTGGTCCAACTGATCTTTCTTCAAATAGCCTATCTTTTTCTTTTTGTAGTGCTTATCCGTAATTGAACGTTAGCGATCACAATATTGCTAACAACTCTAGCTCAAAATAGCTTGACCGTAGATTTCCGTAACCATTGCCTTGGGATATTTTGAGTAAGTTCAAATTTTCAAGGTTTCGTGAAAAGTTGTTTCATCTCTTGCCAGGATGTATTTCGTCTTAGATAAATTCTTCATGGAATTTCGCCTTGAATGAAGAGATTTGGTACATGTCTGAATGTTTTATGAAATGATTGAAATATTTTCATTTCCGGGTTTATTTGGAGGATTTATTTTTCCTTCCTAATCTAATTATTCCATGAGAAAAAACTAAGTGTTGCTGTAAAGAAGAGTATAAGTTTTATAACTCATAATAGTTTTCAAGCCTGTGTCTTGAAAACCTTAAAAGATACAACGCATTGAATTTTGAAAATTTTCCGATTTTTTTAAAATGTCGTGATATACATACAAGGACATAGTTCAATCAGAATTACGAACACAAATGTCTCAGACTTAAAAACTTAACCTTCAGTCCTCACAGCCATATGTATGTATTGTATTTATTTTGCCAATAAATGTTTATCCCTGGCTACGCCTGTAATGATCTATAACGATTTTTCTACCAGTTAAGTTTTTTAAATAATTACGACAATGTAAGTTTTGCTGCAAAAACTCAAATGTATATATAAATATATATATATATATATATATATATATATTATATATTTGATAAATAATGTTTAGATACTTAATCCAAGGTTTGTTTCCAACAAAATTTTCATCACGAAAAATAATGAATTTAGCTTCAAGAGTTTGATATTGGGTTGCGTCTATTTTTCACTGAATAAATCTCGCGTTACCGATCCGGGGTAACAGTATACCCCTAATAAAAATCTTTTCTACTTGCTTCGGTATTTGAGAGACGTGTAATACATGTCAGGGGTACCCTGTATAAATTATCATTTTGAAAGGCCACAATTTATGGGTTATAAATCACAACTAATTGGAAAATAAATCAAAATCAAAAGTAAATTGTCAATTTTATAATGTTGAAGAATTATAATCAAATATTCAAATAATTTTGATTTATTTCCAAAAATATTTTAGTTAAAAAAGCAATATATAAATGTACTTAATTATTATAAATATTTTAAACGAGTATAGTAAAATTTCAGTAAAAATTACTATGACACTCGTAGAGATAATAAAAAAAATATGTTTCTTTATTTTGAATGTTTTATTGTACTTAAAAATAAAACACAAATCACTTTGTGCCTTCATTCAGAAGAAAAAATATTCTTCGAACAATTAATTTCATTGTAGCACTCTATGTAAAAATATCAAAAAAATATAAAAAAAATATGTTACCAGAAAGTAATTCGGAACTCTGTCCACCCCCCTTATTTTGAATAATATTCTGTAGTTCCACATCTCGAATGCTTCAAGTGGTCTTATCTATTCTTCGGTGGGCGTCCTTGCTTCCATTCCATAAAACAATATCGAGATTGATACACATCACGGCTTAGTATTACCCACCCTCAAAAGCGAAAAATTGATGACGAACCTCAAACAGGCTGTATTTTCAGGGCATGTCATGTGTGCACCTGATACGGAGGCTTTGTTCCGCTTGGGGGAGCAGGCACGCAGAACACTCCATCATCACACGACGCCTGGCTGGCGCGCGTTAGTTCAGCCCGCCCCCGTTGCAGCCGACCGAGCAGCCCTCCTCCAGGTCTGCCCACCCTCGTGGCTTCTTATCCGACTCAATGCACTATTCGCCATTACTTCACGCGAGGGTTGTTGTGTGTTCCCGACTGGGAATACACTACAATAATGAGTAATACACGATCTAGTAATTACTCCAGTTTATTTACTGCCGACCGAGCGTACTTGAGCCTGTCTATCTAAAGCGTGTCCCGGGAATGGAAGAGCCCTGTGTGCCCGAGTGTCCCTGATTTTATGCGCTCGCCTCTCCCGCCAATCCCGCGCCTCGGGCCGTGGGTGGCGAGCATACGAAAACACTACAAGGGGATATAAAAGCAACGGCGGTAATTTAAAAAAAAACTGTTACTAAAAAGTGGATTAAGTACTCATTTGAATTTGAGATTAAATAGAAAATATTGCTCTACCCCTTTCAAAAATCATGTTTCTAAATCACTATAAGCAAAGTCAGCACTATCTATCCAACCAATCAAACCGCGATCTTATCACAAGAGAAAATTTAATCACCGCTTCATTCTAAAATGAGAGTAAATGTCGATTTTAGACTGGAACATCGTATCAAAGACAGAAATATCTGATTAGGCTAATAACAAAACCAGCAATTTGTATTTGGTAGCAAACACAGCAATATATATATATTTTTTTTTTGTTGTCTTTCATACAGACTACATATCGCTCATGAATATGAGATACCTCGCATACCACACTTTTGTCCAAATCAAGTTTTTTGTCTTTAAAATGTGGAAGTATATATAATCTGGCAAAACCTTGTGATGAATCACCTGTTTCTATAGATTTTTTATTTTATTTTATTATTTTTATTTTGAACTCTAAGATGATTTAAATGCTACGCGGGAAAAATTGAGCTAAGCCCACCTGGCGGAGTATTGGGAGGGAGTTAGTAGCGATTGATCGGATATAGATTACGGGCAGTTACTAAACAACTCTTATAAATCATATTAATCTTGTGGTTAAGCCGTGTTTGGTACAAATGGTTGACGATCGATGCGGTCCGAGCGGTCCACATGTGCTTCCCATTAAAAAAGGCTGAACATGGATTTCAGAGATTTAGGTTTCTGAATTATGGACTTTTTTGCTCGGTTTTTGAAACCGTTTAAATGTCATTAATCGTGATCTCGAGTGGATTCCCGGGCAACAGAGAGGCAGAATATTGAGCAAAACTAAGAAAGGCAGGTCCTAATCGGGGGATCACGAGAGGAAAACGCCCCATAATTTTTTTTATAGGAATTGGCCGTGAAGCACGGATTAAACGTGTACGTTGTACCAGAGGGGTGACCTTAACTGAGCGGATAATGATTTATTTTCGTTTCGCGGGAATCGGATAACGTAGGCAGATAGGAAAGTTAACTATAATTCCATTATATTTATCTGTAGACTAACGCTCTGTCGAGAAGCGAATAGTGATTCATTTTCGTTTCGCGGGAGTCGGATAACGTAGGCAGATAGGAAATTTAACTATAATTCCATTATATTTATCTGTAGACTGACGCTCTATCGAGGAGCGAATAATGATTCATTTTCGTTTCGCGGGAGTCGAATAACGTAGGCGGGTAGAAAAGTTAACTATAATTCTATTATATTTATCTGTATACTAACGCTCTTCAGGCTTTTACAACAGATAGGTAATTGTGCAATGACGGTATATACGGTTAGGAAAGAGATAACGATAACGTGTAAGCATATTAATGGCACGACAAGAAAATAATATACTCGAATATAGATACAATATATTAACTATGTAATCACTACAAACCTGCCCTACGTTAGCGTAGTTTCAACAGGACGGGTAACGTGTATACGATTGGCTATTCTAGCTCAGATTTCGCCGGGTTTGGTAGTAATAACCACAAAACATAATTGGAACAAGTGTATCTAGATAAGAATATTGTAAATAAAATAATATGAATTTGCGGCCCATATACACATGAAATAAAAGGATAAAGCGTATGGGGATCTTATAGATGGATGGATAAATGAAACAAATATATATATAGGAGTAAATGCAAGTAAAAAGCAAGCATATAAGTACCAAAAAACATAGGAGAACATAGTGTGATAGAAATTCGAAGACGGGAGGAACAATAATGTGAAGTGGAACGGATATAGCAAGAGCATGTAATAATGATAAACGTACAAATACAGACAACTACTTGAGACCGATTCGACAGATACTAGCAATCTTTCAACACACCTCTAAGAACATGGTGAGCGGTATATAGTTATCAGCGGAGGCGTCCAGTGCCTTGGCAATAAATGAGCACTGAATTAATCCGGCGCCTTGCCTGCGGCACTGGAGGTTTATTTACTTATTTGTTTTATTTGTTTTCATTTATTGGGTTTCTTACAGCCATATAATTAATCAATCTTTGAAGAAAAGACAATAATTGATGCACAGAGTTTGGGCCAATTACGCGAAAACACATACATACAATCGATAAAAGAATAATAAAAACATGTCCAATAGTGGGTTGTGTGAGTGTGTATCTGTGTGTTTATTTATTTTGTTTTGGGAAAAAAAATTAAAAGCAAAACGATCTTAAAAATCTTCCACTGAATTTAAAAATTTAATTTAACTTACATTAATAGTTTATTGTGTTATAGCGAATAGTGCTCTTCCAGTATTATATTGTTCGAGAATATTCACTGTCTATGTAACATAGTTACTTTGTGGATCAATCTTACTGCCAATAAAAATAATAATAAATGGTTACAAATTATGTTTAAATTCCGCAACGGAGGGAACTAATACGTCCCTGTGCGCGGAGAGCCGCGGGCAAAAGACAGGATTTATTGGATGATTCACGAGAAAAGATCGCCCAAAATTAATTTAAAATTAGGTATAGTACCTTTGGATGATTGTTATATCTAGGTATGCAGTGTGCACGTGGTGAATATATGGAAATTGATCCCATGATATAGCGGCCAAGAAACGTTAAATGTCCGATAAAGACGAGTGAAAATACGGGAGAACGGGACATGATAATGGTAGATAATGAAGAAACATCAACTATGATTAGGGGAGTACCCGATAGATTGTGGTTACGGTTGATCAAACGACAATATGGACTGAACTTAGAAAATAAATATTAAAAATTAATTATCGCGCTTGTGAAGCGAGTTCAAACCGTCTGAAGCCACCAAGTCCGTCCCAAACGGGCACAGGGACGGAGATAGAGACGGCAACAGGAGGTGGGATCAACTGACATATCCGAGTGGAGATATGGTTTTTTTTTGCCAAATTGAATCTTAGGAACAAAGAATTTTGTTTCAAGGAAAGTAGGATATTGAAAATCCTGGAAACACACGACTTAGGACCTTTGGCTGCTAGGGGGGGTTTAAAATGTCAAGACACAGCAGAAATCAGGGAGTTGGTGACGGTCTACGAGAGCGCAAAATCTGCGTCGGTTGTTTTTTGAGTGATAAGTACCGTGAGTGATAATTACCGTCGACTTAGAGTGTCTCAGTGGGTGAAAATTATAGTTTAATTTCTAGTGAAATTTGTGTACGGGTAAATATACTCTTCGACATTGTTGGTTGCTCACGTTAAAAGAAAAGGGGGGTACGGGTTTGATTTTAATTTATAAAGGGTAATTAATTTGGCATATTAGAACTTCGGAAATTACTGCGCTTTATTAAGTTGATTAGTCCGGCATATATAGAACTGATATTTGCAGATCTCCGGAAACTAGCTGTGCGTTATAAAGATACCTATTTTATGCTAAACACGCGGGAAATTGTTAATAAATCTTGTAAAAATACCTATCTTATGCTAAATACGCGAGGTCCTGTTAAAAGGGTTTTAACTAAGAGTACGGGATTGATTTTATTTTATAAAGGTAATTAATCTGGCATATCGGAACTTCGGAAATCACTATGTTCTATAAAGTTAATTATTTTTGTCGTCTTACTAGGTTCACAGAATAATATTCGCAGACTTTCAGGAAACGGTAGAGTTCAAATTTAGTTAAATTCTCGTTTTACTAAGTATAGTATTGGCGGATCTCTGGAAACTAGCTGTGCGTTATAAAGATACCTATTTTATGCTAAACACGCGGGAAATTGTTAAAAGGTAAAAGGGTTGTTACTAACAGATTCGATTTTAAATAAGTCTTATAAAATTACCTATTTTTGCTAAAATTTAATTAATTTAACTTGGTCACATTTTAATTTTTACATTTGTAAGGCATATAATATTTCGTTATATGAAATGTTTCGATTAGACCGGATTTATTTTAGTTATTGAAAGGATATTTAGGTTATTTTAATAATTTCTCTTGTTTATGTTTAATAGTAAGAGTCCGTTAAAATTATAGCGAATAAATTCTGGGATTAAAATACGTTTAGTGAAAAATATATAGCTGATCTCGCGGGGTAACAGGTTCAGCCCATAATAATCTAGATTTTCATTTCGTTTAAAATTATATAGAGTAATTCCGTGAGAATCGGGGTTTATTTACAATTTCACAGATGTATAAATTCCATTATTCTAGAAATTTATATAAAATAATCTCGTGAGAATCGGGACTTATTTACAATTTTACAGATGTATGAAATTTCATTATTCTAAAAAATTATATAAAATAATCTCGTGGGGGTCGGGGTTTATTTACGGTTTTACAGAAGTACAAGTTTCACTATTTTATAAAGTATATAAAATTGCTTCCGTTCGGCCCGGGTTATCTTATATTATATAGGAAAACATAGGTCCCGCGCTATTAAAACATATAAAAACGTTTCATGTGGCCGGGATTATTACGCGCGTTGGGGAAAGTCTATAAGGTAAAAATATGTTTAATTTGATTCGGGTATTTTATATTTTATGAAAGATATTTGCCTCGCGGACTTAAACTATGAAAAATGTTTCAATTAGTTCTGGTTATACTTTAGGAGTGATGTAAACTTCGCGGTTGTATAATTTGGGGTACTTCGTATTGTACGAAAGCGTAAATCTCGCGTATAAAAACGCGTATAAAAAAAAACGTATATCATGTATTCAAACATATAAAAACTTCTAGTACATTGTTTCGATAGACCGGGGTTGTATTATACT
>JADDOH010000932.1:0-10322 GCA_016648135.1 Agrypnia vestita | reverse complement strand
GCACACGGGCCGCGCGATCCCTGGAAGTTCACACACATGCAGAGAAGGGTTAATTTGGCAAATTAATTCGCCCCTTTTATGGTCAGTACGGATTTGACATGCAAACACCTGTGGATAAACATATGTAAAGTTTACGGTACAGGGGTTAGCTTTCACTGTCGGCGCTTCTTCCGTCTCTGTCTGGGGTGTCGAACCCGAGACCATTCTTCTTAATCGTGCGCCACCTTTATATATCGTTATAATCTCAAAACGGAAAGAGGATGACATGACTTACCCATCTGCCGCCGATTATATCCAGTCCAGTGCATCGTAGTTTCACTTCATGTACCTCACTTTATACCTAAGGATTGCGGACACTTGCCTTGCACGCGCATACGATTCACAGGCCCCTAATTAACTATAGTTCGCGACCTAACCTTTGATCCTGCCATTACGCGTTTATAAGTTTCCGTAGCTGGGCTCAGTATCCAGCCTCTGCAACTATACGGTGTATATACTTTAATCAAACCGAAACTAGACATTATTTTCTTTTCTTTAAATTTATATTCCTCGAGATACCGGAATTAGACTCTAGCTCGACAATTGTAAGTATTCATATATCTTAATAATACTGTAACATAGTTCTTATTTCCGTCTTACGCATCCGTACTTACCCGGGTCGCCGAAACTTAACTCTAATTCTAATGATTATACTCTAATGATTATACGTATTTTTCATAAAACCATATTTTTCATAAAACCGTTACCCGTTATTTTCCGATGTTACATATTCTTATATTTATCCGAAATACCGGGATTAAGCTTTGAATCTAGGATTCCATGCATTTATAAGTTTTAACAAACCCATGAAGCAACCACTTGTCCACTTGTTGTTGTTAAACAATTAATTGTTTCTATAATAAAACCCCACTAGTCTACATCTTTATAAGGTCAATACATATTACTTTTAGGGTCCGCCGATTTGGGTTTTGTCCTTAATATTATTCTTAATATAAATTTATTATCATCTCGAATATTTGATATCTACTCCCCGGCAAATACCCCCCCGGATCATTTTAATATAGTTTAACAATAACGGGATTCTGTAATTTTTACAAGTATAAACAACCCCAATCTTACCGAAACCATTTTATGTAGTGAAAGACGCGGGATTTATATTCTTCCTAAAATGTAAAATGAACCCGGTCTAGGTGAAACATCCTTATTTAGTTTCAGGACAACGAGGTTTACGCGTTCCGCGAGGAATATGATATAACCCGATCTAAACGAAGGTAATTTTATATAATTTTAGGACAGCGGAACTTACAAATTTCATAAAGTATATCGTGAAGCCAATCTAGGCGGAGACACTACGTTTATTTTAAACAGAGTAAGAGTTTAAATTTTAGCATCAAGTCTAATACACCGCAAGAATGTCCTAGGCATAGTAAACAAAATAGCGGTCAAAACTGTAGTGTTTCTATGTTCATACGTTTTAGCTCAAAACGAATATTATAAGTTTCACATTTATAATACAAGACGCGAATTTCTAAACGAAACATTTTAAAATAGTTCTAACCGAAATCTATATATTTCATATTTATTAAATGAAACGCGAATTCTAGAACGAAAGCATTCTGTATAACTAAATGCAACGAAATCTTATATAGTTTATAAATAAGAAGACCCGGCCCCAGGCGGTTTTTATATACTTTCAATATAACGAGGCCCTACATCTTTATAAGTATAATACAACCCCGGTCTATCGAAACAATGTACTAGAAGTTTTTATATGTTTGAATACATGATATACGTTTTTTTTTATACGCGTTTTTATACGCGAGATTTACGTTTTCGTACAATACAAAGTAACCCGAATTATACTAAAGCGATTTTTATATAGGATCACAACCGCGAAGTTTACATCACTCCTAAAGTATAACCAGAACTAATTGAAACATTTTTTTTCATAGTTTAAGTCCGCGAGGCAAATATCTTTCATAAAATATAAAATAACCCGAACCAAATTATACTTATTTTTATCTTATATACTTTCCCCAACGCGCAAAGCAATCCCGGCCTCATGAAACGTTTTTATATGTTTTGATAGCGCGAGATCTATGTTTTCCTATATAATATAAGATAACCCGGGCCGAACGAAAGCAATTTTGTATACTTTATAAAATGGTGAAACTTGTACACCTGTAAAACCGTAAATAAACCCCGTTCCTAACGAGATTATTTTATATAATTTTTTAGAATAATGGAATTTATACATCTGTAAAATCGTAAATAAGCCCCGATTCTCACGAGATTATTTTATATAATTTTCTAGAATAATGGAATTTATACATCTGTAAAATCGTAAATAAGCCCCGATTCTCACGAGATTATTCTATATAATTTTCTAGAATAATGGAATTTATACATCTGTAAAATCGTAAATAAGCCCCGATTCTCACGAGATTATTTTATATAATTTTCTAGAATTACTGAATTTATACATCTGTAAAATTGTAAATAAACCCCGAACCCCACGGAGTTACTCTATATAATTTTAAACGAAATGAAAATCTAGATTATTATAGGCTAAATCTGAAAACCCCGCGATTCACTATATATTTTTTCACAAGACGTATTTTTAATCCCGGAATTTATTCGCTATAATTTTAACGGACTCTTGCTATTAAACATAAACAAAAAAAAAATTATTAAAATAAACTAAATATTCTTTCAATAACTAAAATAAATCCGGTCTAATCGAAACATTTCATATAACGAAATATTATATGCCTTACAAATGTAAAAATTAAAATGAGACCTCGCGTATTTAGCAAAAGATAGGTATTTTTATAAGACTTATTTAAAATCGATTCTGTTATTAACAACCCTTTTATCTTTTAACAATTTCCCGCGTGTTTAGTATAAAATAGGTATCTTTATGACACACAGCAGTTTCCGGAGATCTGCAAATATCAGTTCTATATATGCCGGACTAATCAACTTAATAAAGCGCAGTAATTTCCGAAGTTCTAATATGCCAAATTAATTACCCTTTATAAAATAAAATCAAACCCGTACCCCCCTTTTCTTTTATCGTGAGCAATCAACAATGTCGAAGAGTATAATTACCCGTGCACCACTTTCACTTGAGGCTAAACTATAATTTTCAAACACTGGGACACTCTAAGTCGACGGTAACGATCACTCAAAAAACAACCGATGCGGATTTCGCACCCCCGTAGACGTCCACACCGACTGCCTCAATTCTGCCTCCGCGTTACCTCTAATACCCCTCCCAGCATCTAAAGGTCCTAAGTCGTGTGTTTCCAGGATTTTCAATATCCTACTTTCCTTGATACCAAAATCTTTGTTCCTTAGATTCAGTTTGGCAAAAAAAAACCACACCCTCTCTTGGACCTGTCAGTTGACTCCACCTTCTGTTGCGGTCCCTGTCTCTGTCCCTGTGCCTGTTTTGGGGCGGACTCGGTGGCTTCGGACGATTTAAATTCGCTTCGCAAGCGCGATAATTAATTTTTAATATTTAATTTCTAAGTTCAGTCCATATTGTCGTTTGATCAACCGTAACCACAATCTATCGGGTACTCCCCTAATCATAGTTGATGTTTCTTCACTATCTACCATTATCATGTCCCGTTCCCTCGTATTTTCACCCGTCCTTATCGGAAATTTAACGTTTCTTGGCCGCTATATCATGGGATCAATTTCCCTTTACTCACCATGTACACACTGCATACCTAGATATAACAATCATCCAAAGGTACTATACCTAATTTTAAATTAATTTTGGGCGATCTTTTCTCGTGGATCACCCAATGAATCCTGTCTTATGCCCGCGGCACCCCGCGCACAGGGACGTATTAGATCCCCCCGAACTGTTGCGGAATTTAAACATTGAAATTCTCTGGTTGTGCCCAGGGCTCACGTAGCCACGTCGTCTATATATTAATTCGTAACCATTTATTATTATTTTTATTGGCAGTAAGATTGATCCACAAAATAACTATGTTACATAAACAGTGAATATTCTTGAACAATACAATACTGGAAGGGTACTTTTCGCTATAATACAATAAACTATTAATGTAAGTTAAAGTAAATTTTTAAATTCAGTGGAAAATTTTTAAGATTGTTTTGCTGTTAATTTTTCCCAAAACAAAATAAATAAATAAATAAATACACACACAAATACACACACTCACACAACCCCACTAATGGACATGTTTTTCTTATTCTTTTATCGATTGTATGTATGTGTTTTCGCGTAATTGGCCCAAAACTCTGTACATCAATTATTGTTTTTTCTTCAAGATTGATTAATTATATGGCTGTTAGAAAACCAATAAATGAAAATAAATAAAATAAATAAATAAATAAACCTCCAGTGCAGCAGGCAACGCGTCGGATTAATTCAGTGCTTATTTATTGCCAAGGTACCGGACGCCTCCGCTGATAACTACATACTACTCACCATGTTCTTAGAGGTGTGTTGAAAGATTGCTAGTATCTGTCGAATCGGTCTCAAGTAGTTGTCTGTATTTGTACGTATATCATTATTACATGCTCTTGCTATATCCGTTCCACTTCACATTATTGTTCCTCCCGTCTTTGAATTTCTATCACACTATGTTCTCCTATGTTTTTGGCACTTATATACTTGCTTTTTACTTGCATTTACTCCTATATATATTTGTTTCATTTATCCATCCATCTATAAGATCCCCATACGCTTTATCCTTTTATCTCATGTGTATATGGGCCGCAAATTCATATTATTTTATTTACAATATTCTTATCTGGATACACTTGTTCCAATTATGTTTTGTGGGTTATTACTACCAAACCCGGTGAAGTCTGAGCTAGAATAGCCAATCGTATACTCGTTATCCGTTCTGATGAGACTACGCTAATGTCGGACAGGTTTGTAGTGATTACATAGTTAATATATTGTATCTATATTTGAGTATATTATTTTCTTGTCGTGCCATTAATATGCTTACACGTTATCGTTATCTCTTTCCTAACTATATATACCGTCATTGCGCAATTACCTATCTGTTGTAAAAGCCTGAAGAGCGTTAGTCTACAGATAAATATAATAGAATTATAGTTAACTTTTCTATCCGCCTACGTTATCCGACTCCCGCGAAACGAAAATGAATCATTATTCGCTTCTCGATAGAGCGTCAGTCTACAGATAAATATAATGGAATTATAGTTAACTTTCCTATCTGCCTACGTTATCCGACTCCCGCGAAACGAAAATGAATCATTATTCGCTTCTCGACAGAGCGTTAGTCTACAGATAAATATAATGGAATTATAGTTAACTTTCCTATCTTCCTACGTTATCCGACTCCCGCGAAACGAAAATAAATCATTATTCGCTCAGTTAAGAACACCCCTCTGGTACATCGTATACGTTTAATCTGTGCTTCGCGGCCAATAATTAGATTATTGATGGGGCGCTTTCCTCTCGCGATCCCCTAATTAGGACCTGCCTTCCTTACTTTTGTTTATATTCCGCATCTCTGTTGCACGGGAATCCACTTGAGATCACGATTAATGACATTTAAACGGTCTCAAAAATCCAGCAAAAAAGCCCATAATTCAGAAACCTCGTGGAACTGTCAATATCATCGTCACCTTAGAGTAGACGTTAATCGGTTTTTTAACGGCTCAAAACGCAATAACCGCGACCCAAATCTCTGGAAACCATGTTCAGTATATTTTTATGGGGATCACATGTGGACCGCTCGGACCGCATCGATCGTCAACCATTTGTACCAAACACGGCTTTACCTATAATTCTAGCCTCCACCACAAGATTAATATGATTTATAAGAATTAAATAGTGACTGCCCGTAGCCTATATCCGATCAATCGCTACTAACTCCCTCCCAATACTAGCGTTTCATCATTCCCAAATTTTTTGTAGCTCCAATACTCCGCCAGGTGGGTTTAGCTCAATTTTTCCCGCGTAGCATTTAAATCATCTTAGAATTAAAAATAATAATAATAAAAAAAAATCTATAGAAACAGGTGATTCATCACAATCGTCATAGAACTTTTGCGAACCTTCTAGAACATTTTCCTTCAGGAATTTCAAGAAATTTATGGAATGTACAGGAATCTTCTAGACACACCGACACATTCCGCCATTCAGTTTAGAACCTTATAGAACTTTCGGGAATTTTCTAGAACCTTCTCCTTCCAGAACTTTCCAGAGCAGTTTTTCCGGAACCTTCTAGACTCACCGACACAGTCGGCGCGCCTATATTGAAACAATCTGAAGCATTTGCGGCCTTCCCATAGCAAAAAAATGTGCTAGAAAGCACATTTTCGGCACCCACTCCTACCCACGCTCAGCCACCCCCACCAAACTCGCATATTTTCGACGTGACACCAAAGGCTATCCACCACCGTAACCACCGGTGGGTAGTTTTAGCTGGTTGTGGAGAAAACTTGGCGGATAAGGAAACACGGGTTTCTTTATATATATATATATATATATATATATATATATATATATATATTATATATAATATATATCTATATATATATATATATATTGATTAAGACATTGTTTATTATTAATTTATCATGAAAAGTGCATTGAGTAAATTATTGTATATTTAGACTCATTCCTAAATCGTATTTATTGATTTGTGGCAGTCTTTATTTTGTTTTGAATATTATTTAAAAATTATTTTATCATTATGACATTGTTTGTTATTAATTTATCACAAAAAGTGTATTGTGTAATTATACCTACCACATTTAAAATGTTCATAAAATATTTACACTTTGTACTTCTATTGGGGTCAATAATGGACTGTTGATGATCAGTTTTTTAAGTAATAAAAATTATTTATTTTCATATCTATGCCATAATCATTGATTATCATTCATTTTTATAATAATTGCTTTAAAAAAAACTATGTACCGGGCAATTTTTGATAGTCAAAAGCAAAAAAATAGTGAAATCCTACGCAGTAGCAAGATATACAGATTGTTATAAAATACGTGTAGGTATTATTTCATATGTATAAATATTATACATATTATTTATTATTCGAGACACTTAAAAAAATATTTAACGTTGTATTATTAACAGAGTTGAAGTTTATCATTAAAACAATTTAATTTAAACACTTAGTTTTAATTCACTGTTTACGTGATAATATTTAAGCCTAAGCGCTTTCAACGGGAACACCCATCGTCTTCAGAGGCACTCAAAGACCCAAATATTGACACAATACTTAGTGATTTATAGATTAAAGTATGCATTTAAAGCGAAATTTGCAGTACTAACTAAAACTTTTAAAGCGTACCGTAACCTCTAAATCCTTTAAGTATTGGTTCTGTATTCAGGCCTAGAACTTTTGAGTTCTAATTTTGCTTCTGAAGGGAGGAAGATAGTTTTCCCCGTTAAAAGTTCTTTGGTTTAAATATTAGGTCCTTACATATGAAATTGGCGTTTAATATGGGAGGAACATAAAGCCGATTTTTTTTCATTATAATATATTTATTTAATCAAAGTATGTACCATTGCTATCTATGCACTTTTGCCATCTCATAGGTAGTTCATCGATCCCTTTACTAAAAAAACCATTCGGACGGGAATCAATAAAATCTTTGAAGGCGGTTTGGACTGCCCCATCGGAGTTGAATTTTTTCCTTTGCAAGAAGTTATCCAAATTTCGAAAAAAATAGTAATCTGTTGGGGCAAGGTCCAGAGAGTACGGTGGATGTCTTAGACATTCCAACTGAAGCTCATCTAATTTGGTAGCCGTCTGTTGTGCAGTGTGTGGTCTAGCGTTATCATGAAGCAGCAGTGGCCTAGAGCGATTAACCAGCCTCGGTTGTTTAGCAGCTAGCTTTTCCATCATGGTTTGCAGTTGCTGACAATAGACATCTGCCGTAATCGTCTGGCCAGATTTAAGAAAGCTGTAGTGAACGACACCATCACTAGTCCACCAAACGCTCACAAGTAACTTTTTTGGAGTCAATTTTCGCTTGGGGCATGGTTTGGCTGGTTTGGCAGGGTTCAGCCATTGCGATGAGCGCTTCTGATTATCGTACAGGATCCACTTTTCATCACAGATAATGATTCGATTTAAAATCCCTTCATTATTGTGCCGGTTGAGTAATGCAACGCAGCAGTCAACGCGCGTTTGTTGATTTGCTTCACTCAATTCGTGAGGTACCCACCTTTCAAGCTTTTTCACCTTACCAATTTGCTTCAAGTGGATTAAAACAGTTTTATCACTAACACCGCAGCCTGCAGCTAACTCGGATGTGGTTTGTGATGGATCCGCTTCCACAATAGCCTTCAATTCTTCATTATCAACTTTGGTCTCCGGCCGTCCACGGGGCTTGTTCTGCAGGTCGAAATTTCCAGAACGAAAACGTTGGAACCAAAAACGCACTGTGTTTTCTTTTGTGGCACCGTCGCCATATACATCATTAATCCTTCGAGCCGTTTCTGCAGCACTGGTGCCACGGTAGAACTCGTACTCGTAAATAACGCGATATTTCAAGTTTTTCATTTTGTAAACTGAGTGACGCAAAGAAAAAAACAATTGAGGAAAAACAAATGAATTATAATTTTCAAAACACAAATGCATGAGTAAATAGCTGTATAAATTTGGATTTGGAATTCCTAACCAAAGAGAAGATATTTGAGATCAAATTTGCCAGTACGGCAAAACGCCAATTTCATATGTAAGGACCTAATATTATTACTCAAACAGTGGATTAAAACTAAGTGTTTTAATTATATTGTTGGAAAAATAATTATAATATTTCTACACGTACAAAATCATTGTTTTTTAATTCGATTAATGATTAATTAAAAAAAGCATTCGTTTATGTTCCACGCAAGTCGCAGTCTTCAACATATGATGACTTCGTAGCTATCGAACTCGAACTAGTTTCGCTGAGTCTTCCAATTTCTTCAACATTCGACCCTCACATACTCGAGGAGATATAAACGACGTAATTTTCCTCTTCAAAATAGTAAATTCAAAAGTAGACTGCCCTGACCTACTTAGTCGACTTCCCATTCGAGTGCCACCTAGATCTACCAGAACTGACGTCACATTCAATCTCCCACACTGTCACACAAACTCTAAACAGAATTCATTCACCTACAGAGCCTCATCGTATTTTAACACATTCTTCAATGAACTCCACATCTTCAACAAGACAACCACTAAGATAAAAACACACATTGCGTAACTCCACGCGGCCTTCCTTTAAACTTAATTAACTTTTATCACACAGATCTTATATCTTATCCCATTTTCCCTTTACTAAATCCATTTCCCCCTCCTTCCTCTCTCCCTGGAAATAAATTTACCGTACTTTCTTCGTGTATTAACGTATTTTTATATCTTTTTCAAAAACTCTTTTTTCCTTGATCTTTTTATTGAATTTGTTAAATATGTATTCTTATTCTGTTATATACAATATAATTGGCGTCATATTATTATTATATCATATGTTATATTTATTAATATCAAATAAGCTGTTTGAATTATAAATAAAATAAAATGAAAGAAACAGCAAGAGCGTAGGAGTATCAGAAAAAGCGGGTCAAGTCAACCCCAAAAGCAATGTGTGCATTATATGAATAGCACGGTAATATCGGTACAGTGGTTATGACTCTCGCCTAATGACCCAGAGGTTGGTACTTTGGGTTCTATTCCAGAACACCAGCAAGTTAGTCCTATTTTCATAGCACAAGCGTTTGGCTTGATTTGAAAATAGTAATAATATTAGGTCCTTACATATGAAATTGGCGTTTAGTATGGGAGGAACATAAAGCCGATTTTTTATTATTATAATATATTTATTTAATCAAAGTATGTACCATTGCTATCTGTGCACTTTTGCCATCTCATAGGTAGTTCATCGATCCGTTTACTAAAAAAACCATTCGGACGGGAATCAATAAAATCTTTGAAGGCGGTTTGGACTGCCCCATCGGAGTTGAATTTTTTCCTTTGCAAGAAGTTATCCAAATTTCGAAAAAAATGGTAATCTGTTGGGGCAAGGTCCGGAGAGTACGGTGGATGTCTTAGACATTCCAACTGAAGCTCCTCTAATTTGGTAGCCGTCTGTTGTGCAGTGTGTGTTCTAGCGTTATCATGAAGCAGCAGTGGCCTAGAGCGATTAACCAGCCTCGGTTGTTTAGCAGCTAGATTTTCCATCATGGTTTACAGTTGCTGACAATAGACATCTGCCGTAATCGTCTGGCCAGATTTAAGAAAGCTGTAGTGAACGACAACAGCACTAGTCCACCAAACGCTCACAAG
>JADDOH010000931.1:0-13846 GCA_016648135.1 Agrypnia vestita | reverse complement strand
AACGGATAGGACACAAAAAAGAAGACTGATTTTAAAATTTGACAAGATGATGATTTGATATATATCGAAAAGATAAAGATGCTTTGTAAAATAAATAAAAATAAATATTAAAAACAACTATCACCTTGTAGCAGAATAGCGACATACACTTAAGCTACACAAGAGCGAGTGATAATCTGTTTTCTGATTTCTGCTAAATTCATTAATTTCAAACCTGTCAAACTTAAAACGTCAAAATTGGCGGCATTAAAATGTTATGTAAATACCTGTCAAGATACAGAAATAGCAACATTGCTCTTTTCAGAATACGGCCGAATATAATAAGTGAATCCGAGAACAAATAGCATGGCATGGTTTCCTGTATACTCCTGTTGAATTCTATAATGGACTATCGAGTAACATAATAATAACAACAATTTGAAATAACGCAAAAAGTGTAGAAAAAATATAAGAATAAAATAAAAAATATATTTTTTAATTGTTGCTACAAATGGTTGTTTTCAATTTTATTGTTGAGTTTCTAAAAGCATTTTAAAACCTCATGATGAGAAAACGTGACAAAAGAGCAAAAATATGGCGTTGGATTTTTAATGTGTTTTTGAAACAACTTGTTATTAAAGAACAATGTTGATGGGTCTACCTTGATTGCTTGCTTTTCCCCTTGGCCGCTGATGGAAGACACTTCGTAATTCGCGGCTGGCGAATGCAGGTATTTTAAATCCGTACAGAACCTTAAAAATCAGTACTAACGTACTGAATAAAGCAGTATGCCTAATCACCTTATTTATTTATTAAGGGGGGGGTAAGGTTTTTAACTTTTTTTTTTGCATTTTATTTTTAATTTTTTAAATGAATGTATAACATCGCAAGAAGATTGTGTCAAAATTTCAAGTCAATCGGAGCAAAATTGACGAAATTATGAACATTTGAGCGATACTCAGACTGATTTTCTATACCTGCTCGGGCACCTAAGAGACGCGCTCACCTGAGGACTACCGGACGTGCTATTGTATTGAAAGAGTTTTGCGTAGACAAGGACAAAAAGATGCTGATGAGAAAGCTCTTTGCTGTGTGAACATGGCATCGACGATTATGTGTAAGTATAAAATAAGTGTTGAGTTTTATTTTGAATTTTACAGTGTGCAAAACTTTAAAACGTTTTCCCCACATCTCACGTTTTCAAAGTCGGTGTCCATGATAACTTCAAAAATACTGCACCGATCCTTTTGAAATTTTGAACACTTTTTCTGTACATAATTTACGAGGTAAGGCTGGAGACTTTTTTTCAAATTTGTCATTAATTTTTATTTTTTAATAACAAATTATTCGATATTTTTCGCAAAAAATCGCGTTTTTCCCTTCAAAGTGTTCCAAAAAATTGAAAAATTGAAATTTCAAAAAACCCTCCCAACGTTACCTGGGAAAACCTATTATCTAACGAATGAACTTTGATTTTTTGATTTCAGATGATCTAGCACCAAGTTATGATGGACACCGCAATTCTACTTTTTTCCGAGACACGTCCGAATAATTGCTGCCATTGCCGTATTTTTTAATATTTCTTCTTGAAAATTTTAAGCAATATTCTTCAAATGTCATACTTTAATGTACCATTAGTTTTAATAAAAAGATTTCAACTGTGTCGTCACAAAAAATTCACAAAAACATGCCTTTTTTTGTACGAATTAACCTTACCCCTCCCTTAAGGAATCTTAACAGTTTCAATTATTATGTTAGAGCACAGTCTGCATTGCATAAACCAATTACAAAGATTCACAGATGTTTAAGGCCTAGTAAATTAAGTACTACGTTGGATAAGACAATACTTGAAAGCTAAAAGAATATATTATAGAAAGCAATAAACAATATTAAAGTAAAATAATGGGAATAAATAAAGAAATTAGTAAAACTGATGAGTGTTTATATTAACACGGGAATAGGGATGGGAGGGAAAGAGTGAGGAGGTAGGATACAGAGTAGAGGTGGAGAAAGAGAAGATTAGATGCAGTGAGTGATTGGTCAAAGCCGATTTTTGGCAAAATAGTTTAGTGGTGTTAGATACATACAATACATAGCATAATTTTCAATGCAGTAAGACCAATGTTGAATTTACTGAATGAACTTATCACAAATACTTAAAAGCAGGTAATAAAAAATGAACATTGACTGAAGTCAAGGTGACACTTTTTATGATGTCTGACAATAAAACACAAAATATCCAACAGTGGAATCACGTACCTCGCCGTTACGTCACGAGATGGGTAACATAAAAATCGGCAATCGTGATGTTATCAAGTTACCCCAGCACAGTGGCGTGCAATGCGTAATGTCTTAGGTTACGCTACTGATTTAGATGATGTAAAAAGTACTAAAAGTACTAAAGGTTGTATTCATCAGAAAGAAATGCACAGAAGCATGTGTTGATTTTAGTCCTTGAAAAATATTAACACGTATCTTTTATTCAATTATTAATTTATAAATATAAATACGTAATAACGCCATATTTAAAGTGTACTTGATACACGTCTTTGCAAGCGAAGAAGTGTATTTAGAACATCGAACGGCGCGAGAAACAAAGCATTCAGTTGGTGTACGTTTCGGAATTGGGAAACGTACGTTCGAAAAATTATGCGAAACATATGCACAGCTTTATTTGCCGTCAATAAATTCTTCCGATAGATGATTCTAGTTAACACGTTAACGAATTACTTGCATGTGGACCTACGAGAGCTATGGTTATTGGTTATATGATAAGTACCCGTGTTTAATGGCTGATGGCGCAAAATCTACAATATGTACATACCATTTAACGCCATCTTTTGAAGGATGCCTGTCAAAATTGATAGTGGATTCTTTCGATGAGTGTTGAAAGTGTGTTTGTTTTTAACTATAAAAATAGCAATATTTTGTATGCTTTCGATTGAGATGTTCACAATGTCAGCGATTTGTCTGATCTTCATCAGGCGGTGTGTTTATTGTCACAAAATGGTAAGCAAAAGGAACTGCGCACTGTCGGAATCCTTCGTAATATGTCACATTAGAATAACGCTATTGAAGAATCGAGAACGGCCTATAGCAATCTAGGGTTATTTACAACATCCGGGAGACGCCTGGGACAGCCTAGAGGCGACGAGAACCTTCTTCTAAACCTATAATTATCTAGGAGGTTCGAAAGACCAGCGTTTGCGTATAAATAGCGGGTCTGGGCCGCGGTGTGAGAGTTTGTTTTGATATTTCTATCGGTGCGAAGTAAATCACGGACGACAGAAATCGAGCGAGTTCTCACCTAAAGTGAGCGATTAAATAGAAAGTGAGAGATTAATAGAGAATCGGATGGAATATTTTATAATAATAGTAATAATAAGCTTTATTCAGACATTCATAACATTTTAAAAACTAAAATTTATTTTTTTGCTTGTGACAAGTTATACGTCACACCGTGGCAGTTCTGTCTGGATGACTTTAGGCAAAGGCCTCCTCCAATTGCCTCCATTCCTCCCTATATTTTGCCATTCTGGTCCATGCGCCACCTGCTGTAGCTTTGATCTCATCCACCCATCTTCTAGAAGGCCTGCCTCGTTTTTTTTTCTTGTCTCTTGTGAACCAATAGATTATTGTTTTTGACCATTTCTTCCCCTGATTGTATGTCCAGTCCATTTCCAATTAAGCCTTCTGATGAATAATTTAATTTTCTTATTTTTTGTTTGTTCTTTGATCATTGAATTCCTTAGTTTTTTTCCAACATATTCCTCTCCATAGCATTTTGGCACGATTCTAGCTTTCTTTCGGACATTCTTGAAATGTTTTAGTGAGCGTTAAATAAGCGTTGCCAGTGATAATAAAGTGTTCGTAGAAACTTTATTATCGAGTGATTATTAGAGTGATAAATTGCAAAATAGTGTATTAATTTAATTCGTGTTAAATTAATTAATCGCTAATTAACAAATTGCTAATTAATTTCCAGTTTTCATTTTCATTTGTCTTCCAAAGTCACGACCCGTGACATTATATAGCGGAAGTCATGGTCACGAATGTGCACAGTTTTTTTGATTGTGTGGAATGCACGCCCCTGCCTTTGCGGCGTTACATTTCGGCAATAAAATGAAATGTTAATGTGGACGAAATGGTACACTGCAGAATGTACCTGCAATCGGCGATAATCGTGGACAGTGGACACCATCGTGCATCGCCAGTCCGTGTCCTTGGTCGGCCGGCCGCAGGAGCAGGGACGCCAGGGACCTAAAAAATAACGGTAAACGACGCATCATTTGAGGACCCGAGACAGCGCGCCATACCCGGGGGTCAGGCGTCGGAAACTTTTTAGTAAGCGTGTAATACACGCCCGATGCATTCTCAGTATTAGAAATCACCATTTTCGGGGATCGCCTGGCAACGCGAGTGAAATTCACCACTTTTCTCATAGCTTTTCTTGCATTTTGTACCGTGTTGTCACGAGGCGGTAGCAGCGGAAAGAATTGCACGTAAGGGAGCGTCCATAAACCACGTGACCTGACAAGGGGAAGGGATTAAGTAGAATGCCACGCTGGGCTACATGAGGGGGGGGGGGGGGTCAGAGTGGAGCTAGGTAATTCTTTCATTTATTTTATTTGGCACAATTAAAACGGTACAGAAAGCGATCGATAAATCTGCGCAGCTCGGTTTGCACATAATCAACAATTTAAAAATAGTTTTGGTAAGAAAAAACGGCACAAACTGTCTTAATTCTGGAATTAATAGGAAAAAGGTACCTACGTTCCACTTCGGGGGAAGGGGGATCGAGGCAAAAGCCACGATAGGGCTACATGATTGAATGGTTCAAAAGAGTTTAAAATGGAACCACGTGGTTTATGGACGCTCCTTAATCGAGAATTTCACAGCACTCTACAAGTTTTACAATAAATTTGAAATCACTAGAAATGTGGAGGTCATAACAAAAACTTCCTTCTTTGGACGTGCGCGGCGACTTATATACCCGCGAAAGCCCGACACCTGCATACTGACCTTTTTCAGTCTGATCGGAAAATACATTCAGCCTGAATGTATTTATACCGCGTATGAGGTTTGTACCATGTCAGATTTTCACACATTAATAATTTTAATCAAATATATTCCGAAAATTCGTGTACCGCAGTTTGCGCGACCCTACTATGGGCGGCATGATGGTGCGCATGACGTCACGCAATTTGAAATATTCACTTCTCTTTTCTACACGTAAACTTTTATGCTTTTAGTGCGTACTAAAATGTTCCCACGTCGTCTCCTGTGTGTCATGCTACACATACACATACACACATACGCACACACACACATAGACATAAGGGGGGCTGGACATATCTGATCTTGAGCACATTCCTTACAGAACAGCGTACTGCGAACTTTCGAGATATTCTTTTTACTTTTTACTTACTTAATTAACTTATATACAAAATAATAATAATAATTAATAATTTACGTAATTTAATTTTCGTGAAAATTTCACCTCAAGGACGCTTTACAAGTCTTACAATTAAAAAGTGTTTGCGAACTCATGAATACGCAATACGTGCTAATGCATATACACCATGAGTTTACACATTAATTGTTTTGGAAGATATATTCATAAGCTTACTAGAGATATATGGCATATTCGTACTGAACAACTTCTTGCGTAAGCGATAATGCGATAAGCATTATTCCATGTTCCAAAATGCAGAACGGATGTAATGAATAGGCACTATAACGCTCAGTGTGCAACTCTTAAACGAACTGAGTGATCTTGTCGATGTATTTAATGACAGCATTAAAAGCGTCAGACAGAAGATCGCTTCTATTTAAGGTAGACCTCTTTAAATTTTTAGAAAGCCGTGCGTACGAGGCACATTGTTTCATCGTGTTGGTGTTTATACCGGTAAACACCAACGCAACGAAACAATGTGTATTATACGCACGGCTTACACATACTAATTCGATTGTCTTTCTTAAATGGGAAGAGGTCTACTCACCTCAAAAATTGCAATAAACAATAATGCAACACAATTTAAACCACGACATGACGCACTGATTCAGGATAGAGGATGTTCTTTAAAGCCGAACGTCGCTTATTCTTTTATAATAAAGTAAAAAAATGCATACAAAACTGTAAAGTAAAATCTGTAGAAAACAAATATACCTACATTCACTAAGATAACTCCTAACAGTTATATTCAAGAACACATTCTTATTGTGAAGTTGCAATTTTTTTTTCAGAAAAAAGTTCTGTGAAATCTAAAACCAAATTAATTGATTAATTAGAAAGACATAAAGAAAAATCAAATCCACGAACGGCAGAAGCCAAATATTTTTTCGTGGATTCGATTTTTCTGTATGTCTTTCTAATCGATAGATTAATTTGGTTCTAACAGTTAACTCATGACGTAAATCAATGTCGATAACCACCCCATAATTATTATTATTTTATTTTATTTATTTATCTTCATCTTGATATATGTTATAGGAAAAGGAGCCGCTCATCTCACTAGGAAGAATCTGTGTCGCGATGGGTAGCTGACAATATAGTGAGAACAAAATACTCGTAACGTAAATATCAAATAAAATACTACATAACTATAAAATGAATCAAATAATTGAGGATATAAATATAAAATGACGTCTTCACGAATAGTGTTGTGTAGAAACGGTAAAAGTAGGTCCACATTGACTATGACAGAATGGATACCAGAGATATTTGAATATCACCTCTATCAGTCAGCATAACACCCTTAACCATTTTTTAAAAAAGTGATAGAGTATTGGCACTCTAAATATTTTCGGGAAAAACATAAAAGTATATAAGAGTTGTGAAGACTATAAAAAACAAGACCATTCTTATTTAGGGGCGCATTACTGTATTCTTGTGCATATTGTTAGTGTTTATACACTAAGTCTTAACTGTATTCTTGTGCATATTGATAGTGTTTATACACTAAGTCTTAAGCTTATTGTATGGTATAACGTGTAGGATTCTTGGAAAAACAAATGAACAAAATAAAGGTTTTTTGTTTACCTGTTTAGACAACACCTGTTGACAGATAGTCAGTTTACCTGTTTCTACTTGTGTAGATACGATAGTGTAAGGTAGTGTTCATAAACTACGTGGTCCCATTTTGAACTCTTCTGAACCCTTCCTCCTCCCCCAGCCCTAACGTGGCTTTTGCTTTGATGGGGGCGACAGCGTCGACGATACTGGTACCAACACATACAGAGATTACCATACATACCTCTGCATGGCGTACCAGATGTATCGCGTTCACCAGGGAGACCCCCGAAGCGGTGGAGAGATAGCTGGAATTCAGCGTCACAAGAGGAAACTCCTGCACAAACAGACTTTTGAGTCTAAATAAAGTTGAAGAAGAGGGAGAATCAACTAAGCTAACCATCACGCCGTTTCCCCGCAGGGGTAGGCAGAGATGATTGAACGCCACACTCTTCTATGCTGGCACACCACTTTTGCTTCGGCCACATTCATACATTTTCTCATACAAGTTCTATGGTTGTTGCGGCTTTTAACAGGGCCATCCTCAAACACTTGTTGTATCTGATCATGCCAGGCTTTCGCGGACGCCCTCTATTTCTGTTGCCTTCAACACTCGCCTCATATATTTTCTTAACCCTCCTTTCCTCGTTCATACGTTCCACATGACCAAACCATCTCAGCACGCCTTTCTTTATTCTATCTACCACACTACAGCCAGCATTGCATTCACGTCTAATTTGTTCATTCTTTACTCTATTGACCGAAGATTTTCCACACAAGCGTCTTAGTGACCGCATTTCTACCGCATTCAGTCTACTTTAATTCCTCTTGGAGGAATGAAAGTAGACTGAATGCTCAACTAAGCTACTAAGAATATAATTAAAAGCGCATTAATGTTTATTTATTTACAAATCATTGTATATGAAAATCAGGGGTAGGCTGTTTGCTAATCTTCATTTCAGTCCGATGGATCAAGCGAGTTCAAACGATTCAAGAAGTAATCTGGCCAATCTGCGTTTGTATCTGAAAGGCGTGAGACCAAAACGGCGTCCCTGATCGATGCGCGCCTCGCGGCGGGCGCCACCCATTCTACTAGGATTAGAATATAGACACCCGTCTCCCCCACGCAGCGTTGGGGTGGGACGCTACGCAAATGTTTGGGAACCGCGGCCGTAGTACGTCACACTCGGCATCTATAGTAAACCGTCTTGCATATTATTTTGTGTGGATACACACGCATACATTCGCCCTCGTGACGGTGTGCGAGAGTGAGACAGAAATAGATCGCGTCATCAGTCCTTGAACTCCATTCTGCGAAGTGCCGGTAGGGAAGCAAAAGTCTGCCATGTTGGATTCCTAATGCGCGCGCGCGGGCTTTTAAAAATCGAATGTGCGAGCGAGCGAGAAATTCCCCAACTCAATGCAATTCGTTACAGCGTAGGTAAGGTACTTAAATTAGACTTATTTATTTACAGTACCGTACAAAAGTCTAGATACATCTTATGAAATACTTGTAAAACCTATATCTCGTCAAGTACATAGTATTTTTGACAATGCTGTAGGTGTTGGTTCTTTCCTCAAACATCACGAACTACTTTGGTCCGGTATCAAATTCAAATAAAATGTTGTTAATTTATTCATCTCGAAAGGGTAAATAAATATTTTTTTAGGTACAGTAAATATCGTGTTAAACATCAGATTATACAGTGAGAGTCTTTTGTTCCAGGAAATTGTTCCTGGAACAAAAGACTATTAAATAAAGGGAACCTATTGAGGTTCCCTTTCTATAACATTTAAATTATTATCACATTGGCATAATGTTCAATTCACCATCATCAATGGCTCCACAGCTCATTGTGGGCCTTGGCCTCCTCCAACATTCCTCTATCCTGACTTGTACTCCAATTCTTGATGCTTATAGTTTTCACTCTTGCTGCACTCCATCGGCATCGGAGTTTGGGTCTACCAACGCTGCGTCTACGTTGGAGCTTTGTGTGCAGAATCTTTTTTGGCATTCTCTCTTCACTCATCCTTTCTACGTGCCCTGCCCATCACAGCCTCCCTATTTTCATAAATTATACTATGTTGGGCTCATTGTAAATACTGTAGACCTCTTCGTTATATCATATTCACTAAACTCCGTGTATCTTTACTGGACCGAATATTGTTCGGAGTATTTTTCTTTCCAATACAAGGAGAGACATTTCATCCTTTTTACTCAATACTCAGCATTCAGAGCCATACGTTAATACAGAACGTAGTAGTGCCTTATAGATGGTAACTTTTGTTTTCCTTGACGGCATTCGGGATGCGAGATGTCTTCTCAAACCAAAGAAGCATTTATTCGTGTATTGTACGTGTGTATTCTGTATTTGCTCACGGTTGATGTATCCTTTGCATTGGTCACTATTGATCCTAGGTAGTCATTGTCAATACTTTCTATTCTATGTGAGCCTATGATGATTGTGATTGGGATCTGGTTATTAATAACTGTTTTAGTGGCAGGCATATATTTAATCTTATTGGACTTAATGCATAGTCCTATTTCCTTAGTAGCTCTAATGTTCAATTTAACTTTCAAAATAATCAATAGTTATAACATATTTAAGTAAATCATAAATGTTATGTTTAAAGTGTAACTTATGTATGCTTTGACAACACTTACATTCCTTTTCTTGAATCCGGTAAGCCACCCCTTGGTACCAAAAAACTCTTTCACAGGACCAGAACTTGCACTAGAAGCCCTAGCGACGAGTTCCCCAAACAATTGTTTGGCTTTTTCACAAACCACCGCCTCGCTGACACTGTCGCCTGTCATTTGTCTTTCACGAATCCACACTAAAAGAAGCGTTTCCATCTCTTCTGTAATACTGCAACGGGAGCTGCTCAACCTAGAGATTCCCTTCGCGACCTGTGCACTTTTTATGCCTTCCTTGTTTTTTAAAATTGTACTAATCGTTGATTTAGCGAAACCATATTCAGCGCTTAGATCTCCTACACTTTTTCCATTTTCCCGCTTTGAGATTATCTCCTTCTTAATATCAAAGTTAATTAGCTTTCTCACTCTATTCTGCCGGCTCATTGTTAAAATAATATATCAGGATAATTAAATCAATTTACTGAACTAAACAGATATCTGAACTGATCAATAAAAGCGGGAAGTTCCCGACAAGTCGATACGTCATTCGCAAGCGCGTGCAACTGAGTACTAAACGGTCCGTTGTAGCATCTGCGTTCGTTGTAACATTTTTTGTTGAAGTGCCGTACTTAGTAGCCCGAGATAAATTGCTTGAAGTTATCTAGAAATGATTCAGTAAATGTGCAATCGTTTATTTCTTCCCTCCTTCATCATTTTCCTTGCTTATTACTTAATGACAGGACCGATCGCCGATACAAATTGAAAATTAGACGGGTTAATCGATCATGGCGGTCATAAGATATCTTCAGATTCAAAGCAAAGCATTCTTATTATTTAACTAAAGTATACCACAATGCATTTGTAATTAAAGCTGTGAATAGTGTAAAGATTTACATATTTAATTTATATAATATTTTATCCATGCAAGCAATTATTCGTATACTTCTATCAATCTACTGAAAATGATATCAAGTTGATGCTCGATTCTGTGGGGTTTGGAACAACGATTCCAACGTTGTTTGACTGCTTTGACGCCAGATGGCATTAATACTAGAAAATATTTCTCGTAAAATGTATGGAGAAACAGCTTTACATCGTATTAATTTTTTTGAAATTACCGAATGTTCTTGCAAACATATAAAATACCTTTTAGTCGTAGGATTAATGAAGCTAAAAAAATATTGCTTAATACAAGCGACTATTCCAAAAATTGAATTGTAAAGTACCTATTAATGTCTAGAGTGCCTAGGATAAATATCTAACTACAAACCTATAGTACCTAGTAAATATATACCTGGTATATATTATATATTTACATATAGTATAATACCTGGTAGATAAATAGTACCTAGATAAATATATTGTAAACGTAGAACACCGAATAACTATTGAAAACAAGGCATTTGCGTTACTTTTTTGGAAGCAGTCAGTAATTAATTTTTGCGATTTATAAAAAGTTTTTTGTACATAGACAAAACATATAAAAGTGAAAAAAAATGCAAAAAACGGTGTAAGTTGATGCCTCCTGTGAGGATTGAACTCACGACCCCTGGTTTACGAGACCAGTGCTCTACCACTGAGCTAAAGAGGCGGATGACTCGCGGGTCCAAAATACCATATTTAAGTCTAAAGCCTTTCCGAGAAGTACATTCCCACGCAGAGCAAACAAAAGAAAGTAGGTACGAAGTACAAACTTGATAACTTTATTTTACAAATATACATCGATAATAATTAAATGGATTTATAGTTGTTTTGTGTACGTTCGGTCAAAGCTTTAGCATTAAAAAATACATTTTATTTTTATTAGGTACCTAGATAGTTACCTAGGTACTTTCGTGTAATAAATTGAGTCATTGAGTAACAAAATATAACACTTTTTTTAGATTTAAATATCAAAATATTCTCTAAGCTCATTCTTCCATATTAAATATTAAATATTAGTTAACCATAACATCAATTATCAATCTGAAGTTATTAGTCATAGAAACTTTTTTCTTCGATTTGCCCAAAAAAATGTTGATGGAGTTCGGTATTCTATGGTTTTTAATTTTCAACTAGTTAAGTAGGTGGGTACCGAATTGTCAGGTAACCTAAGATAAATAAGGTAAAATAGGAAATAAATAAATTTGTGTTATTATCGAAACCCAGAATTTTGTTGATCTATATCAGCCTAAACAGTAGATATTAATATGATACTATTATGTAGGTATTAAATGTAGTGTAGAAAAATAAGATATTTTAGGGGTATAAAACCAAATTGCGTAGAGGTGTTTCTGAGATAAATACAAAAAAAAATCTGTCACTACTCAAGGAAATTTCTCCGGAATCTGTGAAACTAAACATCTTATTGAAAATAAGTTTTTAAAAACAATTGCCACCTTCGGTTTCCTTTTACATAGGTAGGTACTTGTACAAATAAATATTTCACTTTTAAATATGGATACTGCTGTGTTTGCTACCAAACAGTGGAAATTGCTGCTTTGCTATTTATATAATTAAATATTGCTATCATTGCTGTATGATGTTTCAGTCTAAAATCGACATCAAATCTCACTTTTTTTTATTTTTTTTTTATTTATTTATTAATTTTCTTTTTTTTTACATCTCAGACCTACAAAACATCACATTGATATTTGTCTGTAGGTGCATCAATACATATATATATATATATATATAAATAAATTGTATTTACCATAAATACATTCATATTAATTAATTACAATAGATCTTATAAACTCAAATACAAATCAACAATACTATACAACAATACAAGTTTCACATTTCGTCATATGACACATCCTTGGGGGTAGGTACTAGTGTTGCACCGAATACCTGTATGTATGTATATATATATATATATATATATATACATCACGCTACCTATTGTGCGTCCTTTTATTTTGCATTATTGTGACGTCCACCAGTTCCACTAAAATTTCACTTATTTTTACATCGAATATTAGTCACTAAGGCAATACTATAAGTCCTTTACAACTTATTTTTCTGAAATTTTTACATTTTATTGATATACAAATATTCGTATATTAACAAGCGTAGTGTAATCAATTTGGACTCCAATCCACATTATCAATTATCGGGCGTCCCATGATATACATAATTTTATTTACATTTTCCTAACTATCGCAACTCCTCGTAAACAGTGCGACGCGCGACGTTGCCGCTTTTACCAATTACACTTTTGTGCGGGATGTCGAAGGAAGATTTATTATTTTATGCTCTCTGGGGATGCCGCTACCGGGTCACTAGTACGTGTAGCGGGCGAAATACTTGCACGTATCATTTAGTGCATTTGACAATAATATTATTTCAGAAATCGTGATATTTTTTTCTGAGCTCATTTCTTCTGTTACGTCTTTAAAATATCTTCAAATGATATTTTAAAGACGTAATAATACAAATATCTTGCAAATATCTTCAATAATTTTTTCATTAATGTGGGACTAAACTTGGCGAAAAAAATACCCAACAACAATTTTTCTCTTCCAATAAATAATCTACAGATATCGGAATGTGATAAACTCACAACATTCCAATTAACCAACCCAGATGAAATAAAAAAAATTATTATGAATTTAAAAGGAGGACCCTGCAATGGGATCCGAAACGTCGGCCCGAAAGGTCGTAACAACACGGCATAATACCCCAGTAAACACAAACTTGAAGATATATTTTATTTATTTCAATTTTGAATATTTTACCTGTGACGAAACTTATCGTCACATATGTCACGCATGTTCTATTTTTTCTACTACTATTTTTTCACTTTGATATAAATTTACACATTTACACAAAAACTATTATTCTAAAATTTAGATAAAGTATGGTACTACTGCAAATTTCCAAAATACAAATATTGAAATCGGCAGATTTCCTCGTTATTTTTTACACACAATTAACTTCAGCAAAATGTACCTTCCTTTCAATCTCTAATAAAATACTGCATTCTCCTCTTACGTATCAATTATCAAACAGACAACCTCACATATGAGCTGTGTCTAATTATTTACTAGGTACATAAAGGACAGGAAGACAAAAGAGTACAGTGGACATAATATATCGGGATTTTTTATCTACCTACTGTAATAAATACTTGGAAATTTTTATTGTTTTTTCAGGTATCATGTAGGTAAATAAAACAAATATACAGATCAGATCTCGCACGTTTAATGAGGTAGATTTTACATTTGCAAGTAAAC